>JAYESA010000008.1:165357646-165584972 GCA_036927795.1 Iris macrosiphon | reverse complement strand
ATATCATAGTACAACCAAGAATGTCTGGTGGAAACAAACCCACTACTATGATGAAATAAAAGTACTGAAATGATAGATAAAAGAGTGATGACTAGGGCATCGGCTATCTAGATAATGATGCTCCCAATCCTAGGCAGAAGGCCTACCAAGTGATCACGGAAACTCTGACGGTAGCACCTCTAGCTCCTCTGCGGTAGCGAACCTCTTCTCCTGTCCTGGGACGTACACTGTGGGGTAATATGCCTCATCCAAATCTGAAAAGGTACCAGGTCCTCAGAGGGACGTAGCAAGATACATAGAAGCATGCCACACATAAATACTGAATAAAGTAAATATAATAAAAGGGTGTGCTAACCATCTAAGTGAATGCAATGTGAGGACAACTGTGAGTATATGGGAAGGTGTAGGCTAGACATATTCTGACGTAATTCACCAGTCTTGCCAACCGGCTAGTATATGCCACACATGCCCCCTATAACACGGGCGCAGAAATACAATAACGTCCAACGTTCTATAGAGTGTGGTATCCGTAAAGTCACCAAGTACGTCCAACACTCTAAAGCACGTGGTATCTGTAATATATATATATATATACACGTCCGTATCACTCCGTCGAGTGCGGTATCTGCATAAGGGTGGTGGGTGTCCCATATGCCTACTAGTCGTCCTCCCCGCCCAATGTAGATATACAAGTCAAATACTCGACGTGCATACCCCGTATCTAAATGCCAAGTCTATACACTGAAATAACCCTGAATTACTTGCTAACCGTGATGCATGTCACACGCGGCGATAGCTAGTCGAGCACGCGAACCCGCATCCCAACATGAGATTGTCACTATGAATACGTGTAAAAGTGTCAGGTCTTGGAAGATATCAACGCATCCTCCTAACTGGGGTGAGTCTACTAGTGACTAGGTCAATGATACTAAATCATCGACGTATCCGTCGACTGCACCCGAGTCAATCTCGGACGCACACAATTGTATAAAAGGAAACAACAAGATCTCAATACAACATATGCATAATTTAAATTAAACAGTAATACATGGCAAGGTATCTTGCCTGAGTCCTCAAGCTGTGAATGCCAAAAGTCTGCTCCTGCGGTATCTCCTGGCTGATCCAATGATCCTAAACACACCAATATAATATAGCAATCTAACGTCAGACACTAAGGGAAATACATGCTTAATTATGACGCTATTCTAGGTACTATCATGAAATCATGGTTGGTCGACTACAGTGACGCGTGTGCACGTAGCTAGGGTGTACACGTGTTCTGTCCTCGGCTACTATGTATTTTATGACAATAAATTACCACGTTATGGGTTACGAAGCTGGTTGCGTTTTAGTACAAATATGTCCTTATTTCCATGCTTGAGTATACATGTAAATGCCCAAGTTTTTAGGTGGAAAACAAGTCTTTATATTCGAGTCTATCATTAAGGAAATTGTTGGTTATTAATGAATGCTAAACCTTGTTAATCATCACCATTCATATATGTAGGGTTTATGTAAGTTTAGGGTTGTGTCCGGGATTCCGACACTCGACACGACGTCACAATGCGAGTATATATAACACGATACAAGGAAGAAGGAAAAATAGTTGGGTGGACCTGTGCTTGCGGACGGGGGACCTGTGCTTGCTGACGGTTCTCCTCCGGCGGGGCGGATCTCCGGCCGGCATTTAGTCAACCACGGCAGCAGCGGCAGCGGCAGTATGTGCAGCAGCGGCGGCAACAGTTGGGTGGTCAGGCGGCTGGGTTGTCCGGTCGGGGATGGCGGTGCCGGCGTACAGGTGGCGCTGGGGGCGGTCGTCAGGGCCGGGGCTGCCGAGTTTCTGATCGGAATAGGGAGTAGGGTTGCTCGGCTAGGTATGGGGGTGGTGGTGGTATTCTAGGGTTTTCAATATGAGGGAAAGGCATATTTATATAGGTGATGTGGATTCGTGGGCTGTCCTCGGGGCTTGGGCCGGCCAGGGCTCGAGGGAGTGGGGGCTGGTCCACATGGAAGTGTTCATGGGCTGGGTCAGGTCCTGTTTGAGGTAAAATTGGCCCCCAAACTAATTAAATTAATAATTAATGCACAGGGTGAAATTACGGCCATTGCGTAGCTAAGGTGAGACGCAATGACGAGTATCTAATGTTGCACAATGGTCAGGGGGTAGTCTGGCATGTCTAAGAGATGTTCGTGACCTTGGGTGGAAGATGACTACTGGTGTGGTGCTCCAACCTCGAAGCAACGTCAAGGTATATTAAGACGTATAATTGACGCTCAATAATCCTACTTAATTCCCGATAAATCCTAGTCTCGTGATTTAATTAAAAATATAAATCCTAAATTGGTCGAGGGGGTTTACAATCTACCCTCCTTAGAGCATTTTGTCCTCGAAATTAAAACATACGCATGGTAAGAAATACTGACTGAATTTAAAATGCTAATACGTACCTAGTCCTTCGAAGAGATGGGGATAACGCTGTCTAATATCCTCCTCGCGTTCCCAAGTCGACTCTCCTGGTGCATGATGTCTCCATGCGACGCGGACTAGGGGAATAGTCTGACCTCGCAGTACCTTCTCGCTCCTGTCCAGGATCTCAATAGGCTCCTCTTGGTAGGATAAACTCGGGCCGACTGTGATCTCTGAGTGGTCCAGTACATGACTCGGATCTGATATGTACCTCCTCAACTGAGATACATGGAAGACGTCATGGACTCCCTCCAAGGTATGCGGCAAGGCTAATCTATACGCAACTTCTCCGACGCGTTCTAACACATCTAATGGTCCGATGTATCTCGGACTCAACTTTCCTCTGCCTCCGAATCTGATAGTCCCTCGAGTAGGCAAAATCTTTAGGAATACGTGATCTCCAACCTGGAACTCTAGGGTCGGCGATGCGCATTTGCCCAATGCTTCTGTCTGTCCTGTGCTGCTCGTAGGTGTCCTTGGATCTTCTTCACCTTTTCCACTGTACAAACAACCAACTCGGGGCCAAGAATCTGTCGCTCGCCTATATCGCTCCAGCATACTGGGGAACGACACTTCCTTCCATACAATGCTTCATAGGGAGCCATTTGGATGCTCACTTGATAGCTGTTATTGTAGGAAAACTCGACCAAATGCAAATGGTCCTCCCATGATCCTCCGAAATCAAGAATACACGCTCTTAACATGTCTTCCAATGTCTGAATGGTGCGCTCCGACTGGCCATCTGTTTGTGGGTGATACACTGTGCCAAACTTCAGGCAAGTACCGAGACTCTCTTGCATACTCCGCCAAAAGTAAGATGTAAACCTCGTATCCCTGTCAGACATGATGCTCACTGGCACTCCGTACAATCGCACAATATCTCTCATGTACATGTCTGCTAAGACCTCTGTAGACTGTCCAACTCTGAAGGATAAAAATTGTGTGGACTTGGTGAGTCTATCTACGATTACCCATACTGTATTTCGATCACTAGGACTCCTCGGAAAGCCCGTAACAAAGTCCATAGTGATATGCTCCCATTTCCATTCCGGTATAGGGAGCGGTTGAAGCAATCCTGCAGATCTCTGATGCTCAGCTTTGACTTGCTGCAGGCACTTGGCCACAAAGCGTGCTATCTCTCTCTTTATTCCATGCCACCAGTAGTACTGTCTCAAGTCTCTGTACATCTTCGTGCCTCCTGGACGAATAGAGTAGGTTGAACTGTGTGCTTCTGCCATCAACTCCTGTCGAAGCTCTCCATTTGGAACATAGAGACGATCTCCACATCTCAAAGTTCCGTCTTCATGTATACGCAGTCATGTCTGTATTCCAGCCTCTGTCCTCTGTCTAAGCCTCTGGAATCTGGCGTCTGTTGGCAAAGCAGCCTTGATCCTCTCCACTAATGTCGACTGTAATTGAAAACTCGACAATTGTCCGTCTATTCCGGGCATGACGACTTCTATACCCATCTGCTCTAGATCTCTCAACAGATGTTGTTGGGTAGTCAAGAAGAATGCCATGGGTCTCCTGTTCAATGCGTCAGCTACTACGTTAGCCTTTCCCGGATGGTACTGCAGCTCAATCTCGAAGTCTGTCATCACCTCGAGCCAACGTCTTTGCCTCTGATTAAGGTCCTTCTGGGTGTAGACGTATTTCAGGCTCTTATGATCAGTGAATATCTCTACTCTTTTTCCATATAGGTAGTACCTCCAGAGCTTCAAAGCAAATATCACTGCTGCAAGCTCCAAGTCGTGAGTGGGATAGTTCTTCTCATGGGTCCTCAACTGTCTAGAAGCATAGGCTACAACCTTTCCGTGCTGCATCAAGACACATCCTAATCTTTTCCCGGATGCATCGCTATAGATCACGAATCCTCCGGGTCCAGAAGGTATGGTCAAGATAGGTGCCATAGTCAAACGCTTCTTCAGCTCATCGAATGCCTTCTGACACTCCTCTGTCCAGGTGAACTCCTGCTACTTACGGGTCAAACGGGTCATCGGCTCTGCAATCTTTGCGAAGTTCTCTACGAACCTCCGGTAATATCCGACAAGTCTTAGGAAACTTCTCACTTCCGAGACATTGGTATGGGTTGGCCATGTCTCTACTGATGAAATCTTCGCCGGGTCTACTGTAATACCATCTCCTGAGATGACGTATCCAAGAAAAGCGACACAATCTAGAAGAAACTCGCACTTGCCCAGGTTGGCATAAAGCCTCTCTCTCCGCAGCGTCTCTAACACTAGTCTCAAGTGCTCCTCGTGGCTCTTCGAATACACTAAGATATCGTCGATGAAGACTACCACTAACCGGTCCAAGTATTGGTGGAATACTCTGTTCATCAAGTTCATAAATATAGCTGGCGCATTCGTTAGCCTAAAAGGCATCACTAAGAACTCGTAGCGACCATAACTAGTCCTGAATGCTGACTTTTGAATATCTTCTCTTCGCACCTTCACTTGATGATAACCCGATCTCAAGTCAATCTTTGTGAACACCACTGCTCCTGTCAATTGGTCAAATAAATCATCAATCCGCGACAGGGGTACTTGTTCTTAATAGTCAAAGCATTAAGGGCTCTGTAATCAATGCACATGCATACTGTTCCATCCTTCTTAGGTACAAACAACACTGGTGCTCCCCAGGGTGATGCACTAGGATGGATAAACCCCTTGCTCTGCAACTCCTCTATTTGTAGCTTTAGCTCACCTAACTCTTTTTTCGCCAATCGGTACACATTAGAAGATACCGGTGCTGCTCCGGGTACTAGTTCAATGGTGAACTCCACATCTCTATCTGGTGGTAAGCCAGGCAATTCCTCCGAAAAAACATCCTCAAATTCTGCAACTATGGGTGGGGGTACCATCTCCATAGCCATGCAAGTTCCAGCTATCTTTCCTACTCCTTGTTCGACGGTCCCTCGCATGTACTCGAACTCCGGTTGATCTGCCGGTCTAAAGGTGACGCTACCCTTCCGGCAATTCAGTACGACATTATACTGGCTTAACCAGTCCATGCCAAGCACAACACCAAAGTACGGCATGGGTAATACCAAGAATTACGCTCTCATCTCTCTACCACATACGACTACCGAACACGTTCTAATAGTGCTGGTAACCGGCACGATACCTCCTCCGGTAAGAATCTTCCAACTCTTAGGTAAGGGGAAAGTCGCTACTCTATGCATTGCTACAAATCTACTAGATTTAAACGATAATGTAGCTCCAGAATCAAACAGTACAGTTGCAGGTAATGATGCAACTAAAATGGTACATGTGATAGCTTCCCCTTCTGTTTCCTCCTCAGTAGCTGCTAATGCAAAGGCATGTCCGTGCCTCTATCCTCCTGTCTGCTGTCGGGTCCGGTCGAACTGTACCTCCTGTGGGGCCAAGGGTGGTCCCCTTTGAAATCCTCCGGGTGCTGGTGGGCGCTGGCCTCCTGGTGGTGGTAGTATCCTCGGGACTGGTGCTGCTGGTCTCTGCCCTGTCTGCGGTGCTACGTCTCTGCGCTGTAGGCAGTCTCAGGCAAGGTGCTGGCTCGTTCCATATATCATGCATAATCACAGCTTCTTCCGACAATCTTTAATGATGTGTCCCTTCTTGCCACAATGGTGACAAGTCGGGAGCTCCTTCTGCTGGTATGGTGCTGCCCTCTGCTGTGTCTGTGCTCCGGGACGTCGGATCGGTCCTCTTGCTCCGGGCTGGGCTCTGGCTGGTGTAGTCGTGCTGGAACGTCTAGCTTCTCTGACGATGGCCTACTGGATCCTCGCCTCTGCAAGAACCTCTTCATAAGAAATCCTTGCCTGTGTGGTGGTATACCTCTGTAGCTCGAAATTGAGGCCGTGATGAAATCTCTGGGCTTTCTCGAGATCATTGGGTATCAGGACGGCACCAAATCTGCTAAGGCGGCTGAATTCCGCGTTATAGGCATCAACAGTCATATTTTCCTGCTCTAGATGTAGGAACTGGGAGTACAGAGCATTTTTGACTGTAGCCGGGAAATATTTTGCATTGAAGTATTCTAGGAACTGTTCCCATGTCTGGTTCTTGCCTACACTGCGCTCAATAGAATCCCACCAGTGATGGGCGCTGCCTTTTAGTTGGGCCCTCACTGCGGTCATCCAAAGGTCTGGATGCAGTTGTGAGCCTCTAGTAGCATCTCCGTGTTGGCAACCCAATCGAAGATCTGTTCTGCAGTCTCATTGCCCGAGAAAGTATCCGGTCCTATCTGTCGGAACCATCTTACAGTGCCACCTGTCTGGGCTGGTGCAGGTGCTGGCACTGGTGTTGTGACAGGTGTCCTCTCTAGTACTGCCATCAAACTCTGCCTCAACGTCTCGGTCTGATGCCACTGTGCTTGCATCATAGTCTGGAAGAACTGTAGCATCTGTGGCTGTCCATCAAGTTGTGGCAGCTGGGGTGGATAAGGTGGAGGTGGTGGTAATGGAACCTCTGGCTGTGCGGTAGGGGTCTCCTGTGGCATCGGTGTAGCTCCTGAAGTCTGACCCTCACAATACTGCGTGGGGATCGTCTGTGAAGTCTGTCCCTCGTACTGTGGCATCGGATCGCCTTGAGAAGGCTCATGCCAATGTATCAGCGGGGTCGGTGGCAGTGGTTGCCCTCCAGGTAGTCTCTGGGGTGTCTCCCCTCCCTGAGTGGTGTTGGCTGGTACCACGGTGCTGGGTGCTCCTCGTCCGCTGCGCAAGTTCATCTTGCTGCAAGAGACATAATTTCATTAAAAAAAGGACGGGATTAACCAAACATGATGCAAATATTTAGAAGTAACACGAAGGAAGTTCAAAAACGTAATCAGAGTGGATGAGACCTAGTAATTTTTGTCTTATTGCAGGCTCGCTGGGCATGTTACCATACCACAAGCGATAAAGTCGACCTGCATGGGCCACCACTAAAACCATGTCATGCCCTAGTCCCAAAATACACGAAACCAGGCCACGTGGCAATAGCCAGCTGACATATCTCCGAGGATATTCCAATTTAATGGATCCTAACGAAGAGTGCTACGCTGTCCTAAAATACTAACATGTCCCATATATATGTATCAGCAACAAGTAATCTAGTCTCATCCACAATATAAACAATAAGAAGTACTAAATAAACTGCTGGAAGATAAACACCAGTCTCAATATATCATAGTACAACCAAGAATGTCTGGTGGAAACAAACCCACTACTATGATGAAATAAAAGTACTGAAATGATAGATAAAAGAGTGATGACTAGGGCATCGGCTATCTAGATAATGATGCTCCCAATCCTAGGCAGAAGGCCTACCAAGTGATCACGGAAACTCTGACGGTAGCACCTCTAGCTCCTCTGCGGTAGCGAACCTCTTCTCCTGTCCTGGGACGTACACTGTGGGGTAATATGCCTCATCCAAATCTGAAAAGGTACCAGGTCCTCAGAGGGACGTAGCAAGATACATAGAAGCATGCCACACATAAATACTGAATAAAGTAAATATAATAAAAGGGTGTGCTAACCATCTAAGTGAATGCAATGTGAGGACAACTGTGAGTATATGGGAAGGTGTAGGCTAGACATATTCTGACGTAATTCACCAGTCTTGCCAACCGGCTAGTATATGCCACACATGCCCCCTATAACACGGGCGCAGAAATACAATAACGTCCAACGTTCTATAGAGTGTGGTATCCGTAAAGTCACCAAGTACGTCCAACACTCTAAAGCACGTGGTATCTGTAATATATATATATATATACACGTCCGTATCACTCCGTCGAGTGCGGTATCTGCATAAGGGTGGTGGGTGTCCCATATGCCTACTAGTCGTCCTCCCCGCCCAATGTAGATATACAAGTCAAATACTCGACGTGCATACCCCGTATCTAAATGCCAAGTCTATACACTGAAATAACCCTGAATTACTTGCTAACCGTGATGCATGTCACACGCGGCGATAGCTAGTCGAGCACGCGAACCCGCATCCCAACATGAGATTGTCACTATGAATACGTGTAAAAGTGTCAGGTCTTGGAAGATATCAACGCATCCTCCTAACTGGGGTGAGTCTACTAGTGACTAGGTCAATGATACTAAATCATCGACGTATCCGTCGACTGCACCCGAGTCAATCTCGGACGCACACAATTGTATAAAAGGAAACAACAAGATCTCAATACAACATATGCATAATTTAAATTAAACAGTAATACATGGCAAGGTATCTTGCCTGAGTCCTCAAGCTGTGAATGCCAAAAGTCTGCTCCTGCGGTATCTCCTGGCTGATCCAATGATCCTAAACACACCAATATAATATAGCAATCTAACGTCAGACACTAAGGGAAATACATGCTTAATTATGACGCTATTCTAGGTACTATCATGAAATCATGGTTGGTCGACTACAGTGACGCGTGTGCACGTAGCTAGGGTGTACACGTGTTCTGTCCTCGGCTACTATGTATTTTATGACAATAAATTACCACGTTATGGGTTACGAAGCTGGTTGCGTTTTAGTACAAATATGTCCTTATTTCCATGCTTGAGTATACATGTAAATGCCCAAGTTTTTAGGTGGAAAACAAGTCTTTATATTCGAGTCTATCATTAAGGAAATTGTTGGTTATTAATGAATGCTAAACCTTGTTAATCATCACCATTCATATATGTAGGGTTTATGTAAGTTTAGGGTTGTGTCCGGGATTCCGACACTCGACACGACGTCACAATGCGAGTATATATAACACGATACAAGGAAGAAGGAAAAATAGTTGGGTGGACCTGTGCTTGCGGACGGGGGACCTGTGCTTGCTGACGGTTCTCCTCCGGCGGGGCGGATCTCCGGCCGGCATTTAGTCAACCACGGCAGCAGCGGCAGCGGCAGTATGTGCAGCAGCGGCGGCAACAGTTGGGTGGTCAGGCGGCTGGGTTGTCCGGTCGGGGATGGCGGTGCCGGCGTACAGGTGGCGCTGGGGGCGGTCGTCAGGGCCGGGGCTGCCGAGTTTCTGATCGGAATAGGGAGTAGGGTTGCTCGGCTAGGTATGGGGGTGGTGGTGGTATTCTAGGGTTTTCAATATGAGGGAAAGGCATATTTATATAGGTGATGTGGATTCGTGGGCTGTCCTCGGGGCTTGGGCCGGCCAGGGCTCGAGGGAGTGGGGGCTGGTCCACATGGAAGTGTTCATGGGCTGGGTCAGGTCCTGTTTGAGGTAAAATTGGCCCCCAAACTAATTAAATTAATAATTAATGCACAGGGTGAAATTACGGCCATTGCGTAGCTAAGGTGAGACGCAATGACGAGTATCTAATGTTGCACAATGGTCAGGGGGTAGTCTGGCATGTCTAAGAGATGTTCGTGACCTTGGGTGGAAGATGACTACTGGTGTGGTGCTCCAACCTCGAAGCAACGTCAAGGTATATTAAGACGTATAATTGACGCTCAATAATCCTACTTAATTCCCGATAAATCCTAGTCTCGTGATTTAATTAAAAATATAAATCCTAAATTGGTCGAGGGGGTTTACAATCTACCCTCCTTAGAGCATTTTGTCCTCGAAATTAAAACATACGCATGGTAAGAAATACTGACTGAATTTAAAATGCTAATACGTACCTAGTCCTTCGAAGAGATGGGGATAATGCTGTCTAATATCCTCCTCGCGTTCCCAAGTCGACTCTCCTGGTGCATGATGTCTCCATGCGACGCGGACTAGGGGAATAGTCTGACCTCGCAGTACCTTCTCGCTCCTGTCCAGGATCTCAATAGGCTCCTCTTGGTAGGATAAACTCGGGCCGACTGTGATCTCTGAGTGGTCCAGTACATGACTCGGATCTGATATGTACCTCCTCAACTGAGATACATGGAAGACGTCATGGACTCCCTCCAAGGTCTGCGGCAAGGCTAATCTATACGCAACTTCTCCGACGCGTTCTAACACATCTAATGGTCCGATGTATCTCGGACTCAACTTTCCTCTGCCTCCGAATCTGATAGTCCCTCGAGTAGGCAAAATCTTTAGGAATACGTGATCTCCAACCTGGAACTCTAGGGTCGGCGATGCGCATTTGCCCAATGCTTCTGTCTGTCCTGTGCTGCTCGTAGGTGTCCTTGGATCTTCTTCACCTTTTCCACTGTACAAACAACCAACTCGGGGCCAAGAATCTGTCGCTCGCCTATATCGCTCCAGCATACTGGGGAACGACACTTCCTTCCATACAATGCTTCATAGGGAGCCATTTGGATGCTCACTTGATAGCTGTTATTGTAGGAAAACTCGACCAAATGCAAATGGTCCTCCCATGATCCTCCGAAATCAAGAATACACGCTCTTAACATGTCTTCCAATGTCTGAATGGTGCGCTCCGACTGGCCATCTGTTTGTGGGTGATACACTGTGCCAAACTTCAGGCAAGTACCGAGACTCTCTTGCATACTCCGCCAAAAGTAAGATGTAAACCTCGTATCCCTGTCAGACATGATGCTCACTGGCACTCCGTACAATCGCACAATATCTCTCATGTACATGTCTGCTAAGACCTCTGTAGACTGTCCAACTCTGAAGGATAAAAATTGTGTGGACTTGGTGAGTCTATCTACGATTACCCATACTGTATTTCGATCACTAGGACTCCTCGGAAAGCCCGTAACAAAGTCCATAGTGATATGCTCCCATTTCCATTCCGGTATAGGGAGCGGTTGAAGCAATCCTGCAGATCTCTGATGCTCAGCTTTGACTTGCTGCAGGCACTTGGCCACAAAGCGTGCTATCTCTCTCTTTATTCCATGCCACCAGTAGTACTGTCTCAAGTCTCTGTACATCTTCGTGCCTCCTGGACGAATAGAGTAGGTTGAACTGTGTGCTTCTGCCATCAACTCCTGTCGAAGCTCTCCATTTGGAACATAGAGACGATCTCCACATCTCAAAGTTCCGTCTTCATGTATACGCAGTCATGTCTGTATTCCAGCCTCTGTCCTCTGTCTAAGCCTCTGGAATCTGGCGTCTGTTGGCAAAGCAGCCTTGATCCTCTCCACTAATGTCGACTGTAATTGAAAACTCGACAATTGTCCGTCTATTCCGGGCATGACGACTTCTATACCCATCTGCTCTAGATCTCTCAACAGATGTTGTTGGGTAGTCAAGAAGAATGCCATGGGTCTCCTGTTCAATGCGTCAGCTACTACGTTAGCCTTTCCCGGATGGTACTGCAGCTCAATCTCGAAGTCTGTCATCACCTCGAGCCAACGTCTTTGCCTCTGATTAAGGTCCTTCTGGGTGTAGACGTATTTCAGGCTCTTATGATCAGTGAATATCTCTACTCTTTTTCCATATAGGTAGTACCTCCAGAGCTTCAAAGCAAATATCACTGCTGCAAGCTCCAAGTCGTGAGTGGGATAGTTCTTCTCATGGGTCCTCAACTGTCTAGAAGCATAGGCTACAACCTTTCCGTGCTGCATCAAGACACATCCTAATCTTTTCCCGGATGCATCGCTATAGATCACGAATCCTCCGGGTCCAGAAGGTATGGTCAAGATAGGTGCCATAGTCAAACGCTTCTTCAGCTCATCGAATGCCTTCTGACACTCCTCTGTCCAGGTGAACTCCTGCTACTTACGGGTCAAACGGGTCATCGGCTCTGCAATCTTTGCGAAGTTCTCTACGAACCTCCGGTAATATCCGACAAGTCTTAGGAAACTTCTCACTTCCGAGACATTGGTATGGGTTGGCCATGTCTCTACTGATGAAATCTTCGCCGGGTCTACTGTAATACCATCTCCTGAGATGACGTATCCAAGAAAAGCGACACAATCTAGAAGAAACTCGCACTTGCCCAGGTTGGCATAAAGCCTCTCTCTCCGCAGCGTCTCTAACACTAGTCTCAAGTGCTCCTCGTGGCTCTTCGAATACACTAAGATATCGTCGATGAAGACTACCACTAACCGGTCCAAGTATTGGTGGAATACTCTGTTCATCAAGTTCATAAATATAGCTGGCGCATTCGTTAGCCTAAAAGGCATCACTAAGAACTCGTAGCGACCATAACTAGTCCTGAATGCTGACTTTTGAATATCTTCTCTTCGCACCTTCACTTGATGATAACCCGATCTCAAGTCAATCTTTGTGAACACCACTGCTCCTGTCAATTGGTCAAATAAATCATCAATCCGCGACAGGGGTACTTGTTCTTAATAGTCAAAGCATTAAGGGCTCTGTAATCAATGCACATGCATACTGTTCCATCCTTCTTAGGTACAAACAACACTGGTGCTCCCCAGGGTGATGCACTAGGATGGATAAACCCCTTGCTCTGCAACTCCTCTATTTGTAGCTTTAGCTCACCTAACTCTTTTTTCGCCAATCGGTACACATTAGAAGATACCGGTGCTGCTCCGGGTACTAGTTCAATGGTGAACTCCACATCTCTATCTGGTGGTAAGCCAGGCAATTCCTCCGAAAAAACATCCTCAAATTCTGCAACTATGGGTGGGGGTACCATCTCCATAGCCATGCAAGTTCCAGCTATCTTTCCTACTCCTTGTTCGACGGTCCCTCGCATGTACTCGAACTCCGGTTGATCTGCCGGTCTAAAGGTGACGCTACCCTTCCGGCAATTCAGTACGACATTATACTGGCTTAACCAGTCCATGCCAAGCACAACACCAAAGTACGGCATGGGTAATACCAAGAATTACGCTCTCATCTCTCTACCACATACGACTACCGAACACGTTCTAATAGTGCTGGTAACCGGCACGATACCTCCTCCGGTAAGAATCTTCCAACTCTTAGGTAAGGGGAAAGTCGCTACTCTATGCATTGCTACAAATCTACTAGATTTAAACGATAATGTAGCTCCAGAATCAAACAGTACAGTTGCAGGTAATGATGCAACTAAAATGGTACATGTGATAGCTTCCCCTTCTGTTTCCTCCTCAGTAGCTGCTAATGCAAAGGCATGTCCGTGCCTCTATCCTCCTGTCTGCTGTCGGGTCCGGTCGAACTGTACCTCCTGTGGGGCCAAGGGTGGTCCCCTTTGAAATCCTCCGGGTGCTGGTGGGCGCTGGCCTCCTGGTGGTGGTAGTATCCTCGGGACTGGTGCTGCTGGTCTCTGCCCTGTCTGCGGTGCTACGTCTCTGCGCTGTAGGCAGTCTCAGGCAAGGTGCTGGCTCGTTCCATATATCATGCATAATCACAGCTTCTTCCGACAATCTTTAATGATGTGTCCCTTCTTGCCACAATGGTGACAAGTCGGGAGCTCCTTCTGCTGGTATGGTGCTGCCCTCTGCTGTGTCTGTGCTCCGGGACGTCGGATCGGTCCTCTTGCTCCGGGCTGGGCTCTGGCTGGTGTAGTCGTGCTGGAACGTCTAGCTTCTCTGACGATGGCCTACTGGATCCTCGCCTCTGCAAGAACCTCTTCATAAGAAATCCTTGCCTGTGTGGTGGTATACCTCTGTAGCTCGAAATTGAGGCCGTGATGAAATCTCTGGGCTTTCTCGAGATCATTGGGTATCAGGACGGCACCAAATCTGCTAAGGCGGCTGAATTCCGCGTTATAGGCATCAACAGTCATATTTTCCTGCTCTAGATGTAGGAACTGGGAGTACAGAGCATTTTTGACTGTAGCCGGGAAATATTTTGCATTGAAGTATTCTAGGAACTGTTCCCATGTCTGGTTCTTGCCTACACTGCGCTCAATAGAATCCCACCAGTGATGGGCGCTGCCTTTTAGTTGGGCCCTCACTGCGGTCATCCAAAGGTCTGGATGCAGTTGTGAGCCTCTAGTAGCATCTCCGTGTTGGCAACCCAATCGAAGATCTGTTCTGCAGTCTCATTGCCCGAGAAAGTATCCGGTCCTATCTGTCGGAACCATCTTACAGTGCCACCTGTCTGGGCTGGTGCAGGTGCTGGCACTGGTGTTGTGACAGGTGTCCTCTCTAGTACTGCCATCAAACTCTGCCTCAACGTCTCGGTCTGATGCCACTGTGCTTGCATCATAGTCTGGAAGAACTGTAGCATCTGTGGCTGTCCATCAAGTTGTGGCAGCTGGGGTGGATAAGGTGGAGGTGGTGGTAATGGAACCTCTGGCTGTGCGGTAGGGGTCTCCTGTGGCATCGGTGTAGCTCCTGAAGTCTGACCCTCACAATACTGCGTGGGGATCGTCTGTGAAGTCTGTCCCTCGTACTGTGGCATCGGATCGCCTTGAGAAGGCTCATGCCAATGTATCAGCGGGGTCGGTGGCAGTGGTTGCCCTCCAGGTAGTCTCTGGGGTGTCTCCCCTCCCTGAGTGGTGTTGGCTGGTACCACGGTGCTGGGTGCTCCTCGTCCGCTGCGCAAGTTCATCTTGCTGCAAGAGACATAATTTCATTAAAAAAAGGACGGGATTAACCAAACATGATGCAAATATTTAGAAGTAACACGAAGGAAGTTCAAAAACGTAATCAGAGTGGATGAGACCTAGTAATTTTTGTCTTATTGCAGGCTCGCTGGGCATGTTACCATACCACAAGCGATAAAGTCGACCTGCATGGGCCACCACTAAAACCATGTCATGCCCTAGTCCCAAAATACACGAAACCAGGCCACGTGGCAATAGCCAGCTGACATATCTCCGAGGATATTCCAATTTAATGGATCCTAACGAAGAGTGCTACGCTGTCCTAAAATACTAACATGTCCCATATATATGTATCAGCAACAAGTAATCTAGTCTCATCCACAATATAAACAATAAGAAGTACTAAATAAACTGCTGGAAGACAAACACCAGTCTCAATATATCATAGTACAACCAAGAATGTCTGGTGGAAACAAACCCACTACTATGATGAAATAAAAGTACTGAAATGATAGATAAAAGAGTGATGACTAGGGCATCGGCTATCTAGATAATGATGCTCCCAATCCTAGGCAGAAGGCCTACCAAGTGATCACGGAAACTCTGACGGTAGCACCTCTAGCTCCTCTGCGGTAGCGAACCTCTTCTCCTGTCCTGGGACGTACACTGTGGGGTAATATGCCTCATCCAAATCTGAAAAGGTACCAGGTCCTCAGAGGGACGTAGCAAGATACATAGAAGCATGCCACACATAAATACTGAATAAAGTAAATATAATAAAAGGGTGTGCTAACCATCTAAGTGAATGCAATGTGAGGACAACTGTGAGTATATGGGAAGGTGTAGGCTAGACATATTCTGACGTAATTCACCAGTCGTGCCAACCGGCTAGTATATGCCACACATGCCCCCTATAACACGGGCGCAGGAATACAATAACGTCCAACGTTCTATAGAGTGTGGTATCCGTAAAGTCACCAAGTACGTCCAACACTCTAAAGCACGTGGTATCTGTAATATATATATATATATATATACACGTCCGTATCACTCCGTCGAGTGCGGTATCTGCATAAGGGTGGTGGGTGTCCC
Organism: Iris macrosiphon; assembly: GCA_036927795.1. Taxonomy (NCBI): domain Eukaryota; kingdom Viridiplantae; phylum Streptophyta; class Magnoliopsida; order Asparagales; family Iridaceae; genus Iris; species Iris macrosiphon. The sequence continues at coordinate 165,569,103 of JAYESA010000008.1, read as the reverse complement.
ATATGCCTACTAGTCGTCCTCCCCGCCCAATGTAGATATACAAGTCAAATACTCGACATGCATACCCCGTATCTAAATGCCAAGTCTATACACTGAAATAACCCTGAATTACTTGCTAACCGTGATGCATGTCACACGCGGCGATAGCTAGTCGAGCACGCGAACCCGCATCCCAACATGAGATTGTCACTATGAATACGTGTAAAAGTGTCAGGTCTTGGAAGATATCAACGCATCCTCCTAACTGGGGTGAGTCTACTAGTGACTAGGTCAATGATACTCAATCATCGACGTATCCGTCGACTGCATCCGAGTCAATCTCGGACGCACACAATTGTATAAAAGGAAACAACAAGCTCTCAATACAACATATGCATAATTTAAATTAAACAGTAATACATGGCAAGGTATCTTGCCTGAGTCCTCAAGCTGTGAATGCCAAAAGCCTGCTCCTGCGGCATCTCCTGGCTGATCCAATGATCCTAAACACACCAATATAATATAGCAATCTAACATCAGACACTAAGGGAAATACATGCTTAATTATGACGCTATTCTAGGTACTGTCATGAAATCATGGTTGGTCGACTACAGTGACGCGTGTGCACGTAGCTAGGGTGTACACGTATTATGTCCTCGGCTACTATGTATTTTATGACAATAAATTACCACGTTATGGGTTACGAAGCTGGTTGCGTTTTAGTACAAATATGTCCTTATTTCCATGCTTGAGTATACATGTAAATGCCCAAGTTTTTAGGTGGAAAACAAGTCTTTATATTCGAGTCTATCATTAAGGAAATTGTTGGTTATTAATGAATGCTAAACCTTGTTAATCATAACTATTCATATATGTAGGGTTTATGTAAGTTTAGGGTTGTGTCCGGGATTCCGACACTCGATACGACGTCACAATGCGAATATATATAACACGATACAAGGAAGAAGGAAAAATAGATCATTTACCTAGGCGTGGCGGACGAGGGACCTGTGCTTGCTGACGGTTCTGTCACGACCCGCACCCGGTTATTCGGGCACGAGTACGTGGGCACGTCCAGCCTACGTCGCAGAATCGGCGGTAGTACGCTGTCTAGGTCAATCCACACTTAACTAAACTAGCTCATTCACAATTAACATAAGCAAGATAATAATGAGGATGGAAACTTAAGATTGCAACTGAAATAAATGTGACAACAGATTCAAATGTTTAGTACAGAAATTCAGAATGAAATCGGGGACAAACCCGATTAATAAGATAAGAAATGGAAATAAAAGATAGCTACTGCTAGCTACTCTGCAGCAGGGGTCTCCTGGGTAGGATCTGGCTCCTCATAGGTATCATCTGTACCCTCATAGGGACCATAATGTGTAGGAGCAAGGTCCTCATCATCGCCTAAACAACGGATCCAGTCAGGAAAGGAGCAAAGTACACAATGCACAACAAGATTAAACTAAATATTTATGACAATTAAACTGAGTATCATATTGGGAAAATTGCATGAAGGAAATATCAACAACTCAGAGTTTAATGCTATAAACAGGAATATGAGAAAGCAGGAAATAAAGTGAGACAGGAAATGAAACTACAACAGTCAGTAAGAACTATAACAAGACTAGAACTATCTGTATGAAACAAATATGAGACAAGAACAGTAAATGTCGATGAAGCAAATGATGACAAACTACAATCACTAAAAGTGTTTTGAGAAAGGTAGCGTCCCGTGGCCGGTTGGGGTTGGAGGCAATATGTGTTCTAGTGAACACGGTCCGGCGTCAGTCCAGTGAGGTTGGACTTCAGCTATCCACAATCAGGCAATAAGGGGGCTTTGACCACGGGTGCTAACTTTACTCCCCAGTTCCCAAGGCAATAATCAATGAGTCAATGAGTCAATGAGTCAATCAATCAGTCAATCAGTCGGTTCCGTGAATCAAGTGTCGTCACAATATAAAGATTAACTTGAAGTGCAGGTACTTGCCTCTTGTTTGGATCCGATTAATTGTTCTCGGGGAAATTTCCAGAGATGAGCCCAAAAGCTGAAATAGACATTACCATCACGCTCAGAAGATGTCAAATAGCTGGAAACGCCTGTCCTTGGGTCCAATTTAGAGACAAGGGCAAAAACGGCAGTTTCGGGCCAAAACGGGGTCCGCCGGTGGGCCCGCTTTGCACCGAAAAACGTGTCCGGGTCAACAGTCTCCAAATTCACCAAACTTAGTGTTAACAGGTCAGGAACGCTGATACGAACCCAACGGAACTTCCAGATTTGGATTCCGATGAGCCGATCACAAAATCGCCCGTCGAGCGGGGCCTGTGGAGCCCACGACACGCGATTTCGTCAACGTTCTCAGAATCGAACCAAACTTGACCCACAGGACTAGCGTATTGCTACGAGTCCGATGGCGCAAGTTTCGTCTCGATCTGACGAGTGTACAAGAAGTTAGGGCGAATTGCAGAAATGGCGGATACGGGACGATATCCGCGGATACGCGTTGATTCCGGTGTGCACGCACACCCGAATCAGTTTTCGCGAATTCTCACACGTCCGCATCGACGGGGCGCACGTATCTGTGAAGACCGCACGTGACCAAGTCGTCCCGTTTGGCGGGGCGTACTCAGTTCTGGGGTAAACCAGGGTCTGGTTTTTCCCGTTTTTGGATCGCGGTGTGCGATCGCCACAGGCCGCGATGCCCCGAACAGTTTGTCCGGGCACCGAGAGGGTCATACAGGCTTCGCGTAGAAATTTACAGAATCGAAAACGGAGATCCGAGTTGCAAGATACGAGTACCTGAAGGGGACCGAGAAATCGGGGTTTTGAACTGTGCCCGACACGCGATTCTGTGTCCTGGACGTGTCCGGCCTAGGGTTGGGGCTGTGTCCGCGTACTGCCGCCGTGTCCGAGGCTCTGGGGGACTGGCCGACGGTCGGCGAGGCCCGGGGCGGTGCTGGCGGCGGACGGCGAGGTCTCCGGTGGCGTTGAGTGGTCGGTCGGCAGCTCGAGCAGCGGGGAGGCGTCTGGAGGCCGGGGTCGGCTCGCTGGTGGTTCTGATCGGGTCCTGGGGGTCGAGGGCGGCCGGAGTCAGGTGCGGCGAAGGCTCAGCGGGAGGGCTGAGGCGGCTAGGGGATGGGACGGCGGTCGCCGGAGTCGGGGTAGAGCTAGGGTTAGGGTTACGGGAAGGGGAGGATGAGGCGGAGGAGGTCGGGGTTAGGGGGTTCTTATAGGAGGTTGGCCGGGCGGTCGTGAGGCCGGGGAAGGCGGGACCAGGGGGGAACGTGGCCGGGAGAGTCGGGGGTCGTGGCGGCGCGATTTCCGGCGGTGGCGCGGGAGAACCGCTCGCCCAGGAGACGTGGGGGACGGGGTGAATGGCTGGCGGGTTCCGGGTCGGGCGCGGATCCGGTCTGGCCGACCCGCCCGACCTGTTAACAGCGGGGCTGGGCTGGGTTTAACGGGCTCGGCCCACTGGGCCGGGCCGGGCCCAAAACGAATAAAAATAAAATAAAACTGTAAATAATAATAATATTAATTAATTAATTAATTTAGAAAAATAGTTTTTAGGCTTTTTAAAAAAATAGGTCTGAGGCCCAATAAAATCCCAGAAAATTACCCTAAGTCCGGTTTTCTATTTTACACCATAAAATCATGTTTTCATTACAATTTAATGTTGGTTATTATCAATTAAAAATTATAAACTCACCACAGGCCCTATGTAAATTCCTGAAAATGCATATTAATTCCAAAATTTGATTTTAAAAATCTGAAAAATTTAGGGTGTTTACAATCTACCCAACTTATAAAAATTTCGTCCTCGAAATTAAAATTAAGCCATAACCTGTTAATCCTTCATGTACATAAGGCAAGTCAATCGCAATCTTCTTGCGATAATTAAAATCCAAATCATAACCACTGCAATCACTTCAAGGTTAAGATGACTACTGTTTTAATCAAATTCGACCTATGGTTATCACTTCTTACTTTCTCAAATTATCCACAGACAAACTTTAAATAAATTCCATATAACCTCTTCAAGATTTGCATACGCATAAATTTGCCTCACGATTCTAACTATCATAATTTCCTCTAGAAGTAATTAGAGTCCAATAGTATTCCCATCCTCAACTTTTTAAATTTCATTCACATCCTTAATATTCCAACTAGGTAGTCCAACCATCAAATTTTAATTCTTAATTCAAATCATCAAATTGAAAAATAATTTAAATATAGTTCACCAATGTTCAAGTCTGAAATCATATATTTTATCCTCTAAATTCAAATTGATAATTTTACTCCCATTATTCAAAATTTAAATCATGTACCTAAGGTATAACTATTGGGTCCTCGATACCCATTCATTAATCATCTTAGTCACTCCTCTAAATTTTCAAAATTAGAATGGCTTGAACCTCTCCCAATCTAATCTTACTCGGTCACAATCTTAAAGAAAATTCTTCCTGAGTTGACAATGCACTGCTACCCAACTTAGAATTTATCCATCCATCACATAAGACTATATACCTTAAGAAAATTCCTTAATATGCTTACTCATGTCATTCAATCCTCGAAATTTCAACGCTGATCATATCACATATGATATGTCCTTAATTTCGAAAGAATAATCCTCAAACATGTGATCGGCCTATGGGACATATCTAGTATTCTCTGTATATCAAACTTATACCAAGCACGAGATTTCGTCTTTCCGAAATAAGAGAAGACGAAGATCAATAATAAAGAGTTCAAGGGAGTAATAGAATAGAAGGGTCGGGATCAAGACGTTTAAAGAATTCAAATAGAAATTGTCAAGTAGTTGTGGATTGAATCCTATCTTGGTAATTCCTATTCACATGCTCGTATTAATACAGTTATGTACCCGATACGATATGCTCAGACATGTCTAGGGCAAGTATATTAGCCAACTATATCCCCATCCACGTAAAGTAATCGTGCGAAGTGCGAATCAAAATGCACTAAGGTTGATCAGACCATAATACACTGATTCTGAATAGACAATTGTATTAGTGTACGCGTCCAATAATACATATGTCATGAACAAGCCTGATAAAGTGTAAGCTTGCAAAACTAGGCTATAGAATAGCAGCATAAGTCAAGTACAGCAAAATTAAGTACGCTGGATGATGATGAAAGGAGGTACAAATTATTTAAGTTCACATAATAACACACAATAAACACAAAAACAAAAGATTCTACAATCTCTACAGTTATCAAAAAGCATACCAGGTTATTTAGCAAGTTCAAAAATTACTAGGTTGGGGCTGAGGTCACGAACCAATAGGCACGAGCTAGACAATACTAGAAAAGGTATCTACGAATCACTTACGCGCATTAGCTGCTCCCAAAGTCTGCGCGTTCTTCACGGTCATGCTGGTAGAGCATCTCGTGGTGATCTTGTAGGAACCTCGTCGCTTGCTGGTAGATCCTTTACTCTGCATCCAAAATAAACGATAAAGGCGCACAGGAATCAAGGCAGGATGCAAGTCAAGGAATTAATTCGAATCCGAGATAGATGTCAAGAACGATTCAAGCAAGTGGATGAGATCCTAAAAACTTATCCTATTCTTATTTGCAGGCCTGTTCGGTCCCTAAGTTGAAACCGAACAATTTAGTCGTTGACCTGCATGGGCCACCACAAAAATGTGTCACAACCCGCACCCGGTTATTCGGGCACGAGTACGTGGGCACGTCCAGCCTACGCCGCAGAATCGGCGGTAGTACGCTGTCTAGGTCAATCCACACTTAACTAAACTAGCTCATTCACAATTAACATAAGCAAGATAATAATGAGGATGGAAACTTAAGATTGCAACTGAAATAAATGTGACAACAGATTCAAATGTTTAGTACAGAAATTCAGAATGAAATCGGGGACAAACCCGATTAATAAGATAAGAAATAGAAATAAAAGATAGCTACTGCTAGCTACTCTGCAGCAGGGGTCTCCTGGGTAGGATCTGGCTCCTCATAGGTATCATCTGTACCCTCATAGGGACCATAATGTGTAGGGGCAAGGTCCTCATCATCGCCTAAACAACGGATCCAGTCAGGAAAGGAGCAAAGTACACAATGCACAACAAGATTAAACTAAATATTTATGACAATTAAACTGAGTATCATATTAGGAAAATTGCATGAAGGAAATATCAACAACTCAGAGTTTAATGCTATAAACAGGAATATGAGAAAGCAGGAAATAAAGTGAGACAGGAAATGAAACTACAACAGTCAGTAAGAACTATAACAAGACTAGAACTATCTGTATGAAACAAATATGAGACAAGAACAGTAAATATCGATGAAGCAAATGATGACAAACTACAATCACTAAAAGTGTTTTGAGAAAGGTAGCGTCCCATGGCCGGTTGGGGTTGGAGGCAATATGTGTTCTAGTGAACACGGTCCGGCGTCAGTCCAGTGAGGTTGGACTTCAGCTATCCACAATCAGGCAATAAGGGGGCTTTGACCACGGGTGCTAACTTTACTCCCCAGTTCCCAAGGCAATAATCAATGAGTCAATGAGTCAATGAGTCAATCAATCAGTCAATCAGTCGGTTCCGTGAATCAAGTGTCGTCACAATATAAAGATTAACTTGAAGTGCAGGTACTTGCCTCTTGTTTGGATCCGATTAATTGTTCTCGGGGAAATTTCCAGAGATGAGCCCAAAAGATGAAATAGACATTACCATCACACTCAGAAGATGTCAAATAGCTGGAAACGCCTGTCCTTGGGTCCAATTTGGAGACAAGGGCAAAAACGGCAGTTTCGGGCCAAAACGGGGTCCGCCGGTGGGCCCGCTTTGCACCGAAAAACGTGTCCGGGTCAACAGTCTCCAAATTTACCAAACTTAGTGTCAACAGGTCAGGAACACTGATACGAACCCAATGGAACTTCCAGATTTGGATTCCGATGAGCCGATCACAAAATCGCCCGTCGAGCGGGGCCTGTGGGGCCCACGACACGCGATTTCGTCAACGTTCTCAGAATCGAACCAAACTTGACCCACAGGACTAGCGTATTGCTACGAGTCCGATGGCGCAAGTTTCGTCTCGATCTGACGAGTGTACAAGAAGTTAGGGCAAATTGCAGAAATGGCGGATACGGGGCGATATCCGCGGATACGCGTTGATTCCGGTGTGCACGCACACCCGAATCAGCTTTCGCGAATTCTCACACGTCCGCATCGACGGGGCGCACGTATCTGTGAAGACCGCACGCGACCAAGTCGTCCCGTTTGGCGGGGCGTACTCAGTTCCGGGGTAAACCAGGGTCTGGTTTTTTCTGTTTTTGGATCGCGGTGTGCGATCGCCACAGGCCGCGATGCCCCGAACAGTTTATCCGGGCACCGAGAGGGTCATACAGGCTTCGCGTAGAAATTTACAGAATCGAAAACGGAGATCCGAGTTGCAAGATACGAGTACCTGAAGGGGACCGAGAAATCGGGGTTTTGAACTGTGCCCGACACGCGATTCTGTGTCCTGGACGTGTCCGGCCTAGGGTTGGGGCTGTGTCCGCGTACTGCCACCGTGTCCGAGGCTCTGGGGGACTGGCCGACGGTCGGCGAGGCCCGGGGCGGTGCTGGCGGCGGACGGCGAGGTCTCCGGTGGCGTTGAGTGGTCGGTCGGCAGCTCGAGCAGCGGGGAGGCGTCTGGAGGCCGGGGTCGGCTCGCTGGTGGTTCTGATCGGGTCCTGGGGGTCGAGGGCGGCCGGAGTCAGGTGCGGCGAAGGCTCAGCGGGAGGGCTGAGGCGGCTAGGGGATGGGACGGCGGTCGCCGGAGTCGGGGTAGAGCTAGGGTTAGGGTTACGGGAAGGGGAGGATGAGGCGGAGGAGGTCGGGGTTAGGGGGTTCTTATAGGAGGCTGGCCGGGCGGTCGTGAGGCCGGGGAAGGCGGGACCAGGGGGGAACGTGGCCGGGAGAGTCGGGGGTCGTGGCGGCGCGATTTCCGGCGGTGGCGCGGGAGAACCGCTCGCCCAGGAGACGTGGGGGACGGGGTGAATGGCTGGCGGGTTCCGGGTCGGGCGCGGATCCGGTCTGGCCGACCCGCCCGACCCGTTAACAGCGGGGCTGGGCTGGGTTTAACGGGCTCGGCCCACTGGGCCGGGCCGGGCCCAAAACGAATAAAAATAAAATAAAACTGTAAATAATAATAATATTAATTAATTAATTAATTTAGAAAAATAGTTTTTAGGCTTTTTAAAAAAAATAGGTCTGAGGCCCAATAAAATTCCAGAAAATTACCCTAAGTCCGGTTTTCTATTTTACACCATAAAATCATGTTTTCATTACAATTTAATGTTGGTTATTATCAATTAAAAATTACAAACTCACCACAGGCCCTATGTAAATTCCTGAAAATGCATATTAATTCCAAAATTTGATTTTAAAAATCTGAAAAATTTAGGGTGTTTACAGGTTCTCCTCCGGCGGGGCGGATCTCCGGCCGGCGTTCATTCAACCACGGCAGCAGCGGCAGCGTACAACAACCACGGCAGCAGCGGCAACGACAGTATATGCAGCAGCGGCGGCAACGGTTGGGTGGTCAAGCGGCTGGGTTGTCCGGTTGGGGATGGCGGTGCCGGCATACAGGCGGCGCTGGGGGCGGTCGTCAGGGCCGGGGCTGCCGAGTTTCTGTTCGGAATAGGGAGTAGGGTTGCTCGGCTAGGTATGGGGGTGGTGGTGGTGTTCTAGGGTTTTCAATATGAGGGGAATGCATATTTATATAGGTGATGTGGATTCGTAGGCTGTCCTCGGGGCTTGGGCCAGCCAGGGCTCGAGGGAGTGGGGGCTGGTCCACATGGAAGTGTTCATGGGCTGGGTCAGGTCCTGTTTAAGGTAAAATTAGCCCCCAAACTAATTAAATTAATAATTAATGCACAAGGTGAAATTACGGCCATTGCGTAGCTAAGGTGAGACGCAATGACGAGTATCTAATGTTGCACAATGGTCAGGGGGTAGTCTGGCATGTCTAAGAGATATTCGTGACCTTGGGTGGAAGATGACTACTGGTGTGGTGCTCCAACCTCGAAGCAACGTCAAGGTATATTAAGACGTATAATTGACGCTCAATAATCCTACTTAATTCCCAATAAATCCTAGTCTCGTGATTTAATTAAAAATATAAATCCTAAATTGGTCGAGGGGGTTTACATTTAGTTTCACGCTAGTTCTTATAAAGTTACTTCAATGTTTGGATAGGTAATATTTTTTTTACTTGGAAGTAGTCAAATTTACCTTTCTAGTGTTTTGATAGCTATGAAAGATGCAGTAAAATAAAAATTATATTATAGCAAAAATATTAATAATTAACTTAATTATTAAGAATATTTTTTTTGTAATTATTTAATAATTTTAATTAAAATAATTATGTTAACTATTCTAAGTTAATTATTTATATTTATTAATTATTTACTACTAATTGTTTAATTAATTTCTAATACTAATTAATAATAAGATACTAATTATTTACTTGAAATTCTTTAACTAATACCATTAGTAATTATAATTATAATTATTAATTCGTATTATCAAAAAAATTTATTTAACTAAATTATTTAAGTATTTATTGTAATTATATAACCTCTCTTTGAGTGCTCATGTCAAACGGATCGCCCTTCACCAACAACTGATGGCATTAGCGCGAAAGGCTCATGCTGCTTTGCTGTGCTTGCTTGCTAGCTAGAATTTAAATTATATAATAAAAGTTTAAGTATTATTTTATAACTAAATTGGTAATAATTTACGAATAGTAATTATTTAACTTTTTGTAAATTAAATATTAACCATTAATATTAAAAAATTTAAGTAATTAAAATGTATTAAAAATATTACTTTTTTACGTTATGACCATCTTATTTAAATTACTTAATATTAGCTAAATTTATAAAATAAACACTTATACTAATTATTTAATTTACTAAAAAATAATAGTTAATATTAACAAAATTCAACACTTTAATAAAAAAAATTAAACCTTAATTGCCACTTCCACTAACTTTTACTAAAGAAATGGTGAAGATGGCGTCTCTTTGTTTTTTTTTCATATAAGATAAAGGATACAAGAACTAAAAACTAAAGATGACTCTAAGTTATTGTCTTCTCTTCTATTTTCAACCAAACACTTGAATTGTGAAAGTGGCTTAAAATTTATCCACTTTCACAATTTATATATCCCACTTTCAAGTAACCATACAACATTTTTTTCTTAGATGATTGGTGACTAAGGTGGATGTTCACCCTTTTACTCAAGTGTTGTCATGTGGAACAAATAAAAAATAAACTAGAAGAGTTACTTCGAGTTTAAAGTGACTTACCCCTATTTGCATGAGATAACCGACATTCCCGCCTCCCCTCATTCCAATGGACTAGTTTGTAGCGCCCCGCTCCGCGTTGACGCTATGTACAAGTGATATCGCCTTGCTTGCTCGAACGGGAGTCTTCTCGGAGAGTTCTCGACCGATTAATCAATGTGAGTGGGCAGAACTGCATTCTCTGATTCTTGCACGACTTAATAATGAATCTGAGTTTTTGAATGCTTGTTGCTTAAGAAGATTTGTTTCATAAGAAGAATGATAGAACTGACTCAGCATGCTAAAAGAGAACTCACATAGCTTGTGTAAACCCCCTGATTTTTCAAAAAATTTAAATTTGGAATTTTCATAATTTTCTGGAATTTTCTGGGAATTTTCTGTAATTAAATTCAGGGTTTTTAATTATTAAATGATTTTTTAATTAATAATAAATAATAATAAAGTATTATAAAAATAATATTTTTGGGTGTAAAATGAAAAACTGGACTTAGGGTAATTTTTCTGGAATTTATCGGGCCCCGGACCTATTTTTAATCACCTGAAAACTAATATTTACTTATTTAATTATTTATCTATTTATTTATTTATTTATTTATTCGGTTATTTAAATTCCTTAATAAAACCTAATCCCAGCCCAGCCCATCAGGCCCAACCCAAACCCTGGCTCGCGGCCCAGCCCGTGTCTATCGGGTCGGGTCGGGTCCGCCCGACCGAACCCGCACCCGACCCGCGGGCCCGAGACCCGCCAGCCACCTCTCCCCCTGACCCGTTCTCCCCCCCGTGTTCTCCGCCGCATCCGCCGGCCACGCACCCCACGACGCCGGCGGCCCCGCTCCGCTCCGCCCGGCCACGTAGCCCCCGACTCCGCCTAGCCCGGCCGACCCCCCGCTCCCCTTCACCCTATATAAAACCCCTCTCCCCTCCCCTCCGGCCACGGCTCCCCGCTCCCTCACCGCCACCCTCGCCTGAGCTCCGCCGCAGACCTCTCCGCCGACCACCTCGCCGCGCCGCCGTGCCGCCAGTGCCTCGTCCGACCTCCCTCTCCTCCTCCTTCCTCCTCCTCTTTCCCCCGATCCAGCACCCCGCTCGGTCCAGCCGCCCCGAGCCAGAAACCGGCCGCCGTGCCTCCGCCCAGCCTCGCCTCTGCTTCCCCGGCCGCCTCCGGCCAGCACCGCCCCGCCTCGCCGCTGCTTCCCCGGCCGCCTCCGGCCAGCACCGCCCCGCCCCAGCCTTCCTCCGGCTGGCCTCCTCGCATGAGCTCCAGAACCCTAACCCTAACCCTAATTCTCCACGTGTCGGACACGTGTCGGACACGATTTTTCGGGTTTTCTCGGACCCTGTTCAGGTATGCGTATCTTTCTGCTCGTAACCCCGTTTTCGATTCCGTCAGTTGCGTTGCGAAGCCTGCATGACCCCCTCGGTGCCCGTGCAACCCGCTCGGGGCACCGCGTCCTGTGGTGATCGCGAACCGCGATCCAAAAACAGAAAAAAACAACGACCCGATTCACCCCGGAACTGGGTACGCCCCGCCAAACGGGACGACTTGGTCGTGCGCGGTCTTCACAGATACGTGCACGCCCTAGATACGGACGTGTGGGATTTCGCAGAAGTCGATTCGGGTGTGCGTGCACACCGGGATCAACGCGTATCCGCGGACACCGTCCCGTATCCGCCTTTTCTGAATCACGCCCTAACTTTGTGTACACACGTCGGATTGAAACGAAACTTGCGCCATTGGACTCGTAGCGATACGCTGGTCCTGTGACCCAAGTTTGGTTTGATTCTGAGAACGTTGACGAAATCGCGTGTCGTGGGCCCCACAAGCCCCACTCGACGGGCGATTTTGTGATCAGCTCATCGGAATCCAATTCTGGAAGTTCCGTTGGGTTCGTATCATCGTTCCTGACCTGTTGACACTAAGTTTGGTGAATTTGGAGACCTTTGACCCTGACATATTTTTCGGTGCAAAGCGGGCCCACATTGGACCCCGTTTTGACCCGAAATTACCGTTTTTGTCCTTGTCTCTAAATTGGACTCAAGGATAGGCGTTTCTAGCTATTTGATATCTTCTGAGCATGATGGTAATATTTATTTCAGCATCCGGAGACATTTCTAAAAATTTCCCGAGAACAGAACCATAGTGAAATCCAAACATCAGGCAAGTACCTGCACTTCAAGTTTATTCTTTATATTATGATAATTAGTTCCTTGCTCTACTAGCACCATTGGATGATTACACTTAGTGTTAGGATTTGGTTTTCATGTCTTGCTTTTCGTGTCGGGAGGGAGAATACTAGGAGGCATGTAGTTTACCCTTCCCCCTGTCCTGACTGATAGCTGTTGGTACGCGACTGTACCATCAGCCGGATACTCGATTATTCCTGACTGATAGCCGTCTATGACGTGCCGGATTAGCCTTATAACCCCCTACATGCCAACTATGTATTCTAAATACACAATCACACACACATAGTTTCTTTATCTTGTTGCAGTTCCATTTTCTTGTCTCATTATAATCCTGTCTTACTCATGTCTCTAACTTATAGCATTTAACTCTTAGTAAATTTTACTACTTATTATGCATATCCTTATCATGATACTTAGTCAGTTTTTACTACTTGTCATAATTATTTAGTTTAAGCTTTGTTGTGTATTGGTACTTTGCTCCTTTCCTGACTGGATCCGTTGATATTAGGCGATGATGAGGACTATGCCCCCACCTTTTATGGCCCATATGACGTAGCAGATGATACTGTTGAGGAGCCTGTTCCTACTCAGGAGACTACTTTTGAGGAGTAGTTAGTCAGTTAGCTAGTATTTTCTTTCAGCATAGTACTCGGATTTGTCCCCGATTTATCTTCTGGTTCTGTAATAAAACTATGGATTTGGTTGTCACAATTTGTCTTATGAAATCTTAGCATTCCTATTTCCTGTTATTATCCTTGCCTATTTATTTATTGTGAATGAGCTAGATTTAAATTTACCAGTGAATATGGTCTAGACAGCGTACTACCGCCGACACTGCGGCGTAGGCTGGACGTACTCACGAACCGGTGCCCGATTCATCTGGGTGCGAGTCGTGACACGTTTTTATGGTGGCCCATGCAGGTCTAGAATCCTTAAATAGTGTAATATCCTAGGACATAGTAGGAAATAAGATTGAGGATTTTAGGAAAAGCTCATTCACAGAATAAGATCTTTTATTTCAAATCTTGACATCATTCCTAGTAAATTTTCATATCGTCCTTGATTTCCAAGTAATCTATTCTAATACTACTATCCCTTAACCTTTCAGAATGGTTCAGACAAGGAATACCGTAGGAGGCACATCCGAACCCGTCGAACAGACTGTGCCTGAAACCCTTGCGCTTCCTCCGCCTCCAACTACTCCGACAGTTACTATGGATGTAGAGCAGCTACTCGGAGTATTCCAGGGACTTATAGAATCCCAGAAGGAACAAACTGCCCTGCTACGAACTAGCCTTTCAGATGCCCTTCGATCCCAGGAGGCACCACAAAAGAGGCCAGGAAGTGCCAAGGACTTCAAGAACCTTGGACCCTTGGAATTCTATGGGACTGAAGGTATTCTCTATGCCGATGAATGGATAGAGAATGTGGAGTGACTCCTGAAAACTGCTCGGGTCCCTGATGATCTTAAGGTAGAATCTGTAAGCCTGCAACTATTCGACATAGCTCGGACTTGGTTTAGAGATGAACCTCAGTTATCTGCTCCTGAGCTCACTTGGGAGGATTTCAAGAGGCTGTTCAAGAAGAAGTTCTATCCCGAAGTGGCTCGGGAAGCTCTCGAAAGTCAATTCGAGAGGCTGGAACAAGGTAATCTTTCTGTTGATGAGTACACTGCTGAATTTAGCAGACGGAGCCACTTTGCAGAATATATGGTTCGTACCCCTGAAGATAGAGCCCGTAGATTTAAGAAGGGGTTGTCTCCTGATATTCGCCTTGCTGTCACCACTAGCCGAGCTCGTACATACGAAGAAATCTTGAGCGTGGCACAAGGTGTTGAAAGAGACATGGGACCTAGACTGAAGCGGGAAAGAGATGTTGGAAGTATGGGACCGCACAAACGCCCATTCCAACCACAACTATAGTAGAGGGCCCCGCAACAAACCCAGCGTCCTCTCCCTCGAGCCACAGCACCCTAACACCAAACTCAATGACAGAACCAACAAGCTTCCCCTTGTGGCTATTGTCAAAAACAAGGTCACACTTGGCAGGATTGTAGAAAGAGGCTAGGTATCTGCCTATATTGTGGATCAGCAACACATCAAATGAAGGACTGTCCTGCTGCTCAAGGACGCACAGCTGCACAAAAAGTTCCAGTTCAGGCCAGGCCCCCAGCAGCGCAGCAGAGGGCACCACCTCAAGGACACGGACAAGCTTACGCGATGACCGTGGAGAACGCGCAGACTCTTGGAGTAGCTAATACGCGTAAGTAATTTGTAGCTGCCGTTTCTAGTCTTGTTTTAGCTCGTGCCTATTGGTTCGTGACCTCAGCCCCAACCTAGTAATTTTGAACTTGCTAATAACCTGGTATGCTTTTATAGTTGATAACTAAAGAGATTGTAGAGTCTTTTGTTATTGTGCTTATTGTGTGTTGTTTTGTGAACTTAAATAATTTGTACCTCCTTTCATCATCATCTAGCGCACTTATTTTTGCTGTACTTGACTTATGCTGCTATTCTATAGCCTAGTTTTGCAAGCTTACTCTTTATCAGGCTTGTTCATGACATATGTGTTATTGGGGCCTGATCAACCCCACTAATACAAGTGTCTATTCAGAATCAGTGTATTACGGTCTGATCAACCTTAGTGCATTTTGGTTCGCACTTCGCACGACTACTTTACGTGGATTGAGATATATAGTTGGCTAGTATACTTGCCCTCTAAATATGTCCGAGCATATCGTATCAGTTATATAACTATACTAATACGAGCATACGAACAAATGACTACCAGAATAGAATTTTAGTCCACAACTGCTTGACAAATCCCATTTGAATTTTTTTTTTAAACGCCTTGATCCCGATACTTCTGTTCTATCACCTCACCCTTGAACTCTTTATTATTGATCTTCGTCTTACCTTATTTCGGAAAGACGAAATCTCGTGCTTGGTATAAGTTTGATATATAGACAGTACTGGATATACCCCATAGGCCGGTCGAATTGATGATGACCCTTTTATACATGATTTAGGGAATACCATAGGTGATGTGTTTGGTGTTAAAGACTTAAGGATTCAATACCATGATTAAATAAGTTGGGACATAGCTTTATTAGATGTATAGCCTTAGATGATAGATGGGTAAATTCTAAGTTGGGTAGAGACCGCAATGTTCACTTGAGAGGAATCCTTTAGACTGTAATCAAGTAAGATTGGATAGAGAGAACCCTACCATATTTTAATTTCGAGGACAAAATTTTTATAAGTTGGGTAGATTGTAAACCCCCTAATTTTTCAAAAATTTTAAATTTGGATTTTTCACAATTTTTTGGAATTTTTTGGGAATTTTCTGTAATTAAATTCAGGGTTTTTAATTATTAAATGATTTTTTAATTGATAATAAATAATTATAAAGTATTATGAAAATAATATTTTTGGGTGTAAAATGAAAAACTGGACTTAGGATAATTTTTCTGGAATTTATCGGGCCCCGGACCTATTTTTAATCACCTGAAAACTAATATTTACTTATTTAATTATTTATCTATTTATTTATTTATTTATTTATTCGGTTATTTAAATTCCTTAATAAAACCTAATCCCAGCCCAGCCCATCAGGCCCAACCCAAACCCTGGCCCGCGGCCCAGCCCGTGTCTATCGGGTCGGGTCGGGTCCGCCCGACCGAACCCGCACCCGACCCGCGGGCCCGAGACCCGCCAGCCCCCTCTCCCTCTGACCCGTTCTCCCCCCCCGCGTTCTCCGCCGCATCCGCCGGCCACGCACCCCACGACGCCGGCGGCCCCGCTCCGCTCCGCCCGGCCACGTAGCCCCCGACTCCGCCTAGCCCGGCCGACCCCCCGCTCCCCTTCACCCTATATAAAACCCCTCTCCCCTCCGGCCACGGCTCCCCCGCTCCCTCACCGCCACCCTCGCCTGAGCTCCGCCGCAGACCTCTCCGCCGACCACCTCGCCGCACCGCCGTGCCGCCAGTGCCTCGCCCGACCTCCCTCTCCTCCTCCTTCCTCCTCCTCTTTCCCCCGATCCAGCACCCCGCTCGGTCCAGCCGCCCCGAGCCAGAAACCGGCCGCCGTGCCTCCACCCAGCCTCGCCTCTGCTTCCCCGGCCGCCTCCGGCCAGCACCGCCCCGCCCCAGCCTTCCTCCGGCCGGCCTCCTCGCATGAGCTCCAGAACCCTAACCCTAACCCTAATTCTCCACGTGTCGGACACGTATTGGACACGATTTTTTGGGTTTTCTCGGACCCTGTTCAGGTATGCGTATCTTTTTGCTCGTAACCCCGTTTTTGATTCCGTCAGTTGCTTTGCGAAGCCTGCATGACCCCCTCGGTGCCCGTGCAACCCGCTCGGGGCACCGCGTCCTGTGGTGATCGCGAACCGCGATCCAAAAACAGAAAAAAAAAAACAACGACCCGATTCACCCCGGAACTGGGTACGCCCCGCCAAACGGGACGACTTGGTCGCGCGCGGTCTTCACAGATACGTGCGCGCCGTCGATACGGACGTGTGGGATTTCGCAGAAGTCGATTCGGGTGTGCGTGCACACCGGGATCAACGCGTATCCGCCTTTTCTGAATCACGCCCTAACTTTGTGTACACACGTCGGATTGAAACAAAACTTGCGCCATCGGACTCGTAGCGATACGCTGGTCCTGTGACCCAAGTTTGGTTCGATTCTGAGAACGTTGACGAAATCGCGTGTCGTGGGCCCCACAAGCCCCACTCGACGGGCGATTTTGTGATCGACTCATCGGAATCCAATTTTGGAAGTTCCGTTGGGTTCGTATCATTGTTCCTGACCTGTTGACACTAAGTTTGGTGAATTTGGAGACCTTTGACCCTGACACGTTTTTCGGTGCAAAGCGGGCCCACATTGGACCCCGTTTTGACCCGAAATTGCCGTTTTTGCCCTTGTCTCCAAATTGGACTCAAGGACATGCGTTTCTAGCTATTTGATATCTTCTGAGCATGATGGTAATATTTATTTCAGCATCCGGAGACATTTCTGGAAATTTCCCGAGAACAGAACCATAGTGAAATCCAAACATCAGGCAAGTACCTGCACTTCAAGTTTATTCTTTATATTATGATAATTAGTTCCTTGCTCTACTAGCACCATTGGATGATTACACTTAGTGTTAAGATTTGGTTTTCATGTCTTGCTTTTTGTATCGTGAGGGAGAATACTAGGAGGCATGTAGTTTACCCTTCCCCCTGTCCTGACTGATAGCTGTTGGTACGCGACTGTACCATCAGCCGGATACTCGATTATTCCTGACTGATAGCCGTCTATGACATGCCGGTTTAGCCTTATAACCCCCTACATGCCAACTATGTATTCTAAATACACAATCACACACACATAGTTTCTTTATCTTGTTGCAGTTCCATTTTCTTGTCTCATTATAATCCTGTCTTACTCATGTCTCTAACTTATAGCATTTAACTCTTAGTAAATTTTACTACTTATTATGCATATCCTTATCATGATACTTAGTCAGTTTTTACTACTTGTCATAATTATTTAGTTTAAGCTTTGTTGTGTATTGGTACTTTGCTCCTTTCCTGACTGGATCCGTTGATATTAGGCGATGATGATGACTATGCCCCCACCTTTTATGGCCCATATGACGTAGCAGATGATACTGTTGAGGAGCCTGTTCCTACTCAGGAGACTACTTTTGAGGAGTAGTTAGTCAGTTAGCTAGTATTTTCTTTCAGCATAGTACTCGGGTTTGTCCCCGATTTATCTTCTGGTTCTGTAATAAAACTATGGATTTGGTTGTCACAATTTGTCTTATGAAATCTTAGCATTCCTATTTCCTGTTATTATCCTTGCCTATTTATTTATTATGAATGAGCTAGATTTAAATTTACCAGTGAATATGGTCTAGACAGCGTACTACCGCCGACACTGCGGCGTAGGCTGGACGTACTCACGAACCGGTGCCCGATTCATCTAGGTGAGGGATGAGGACTATCGCTGCTCTGTGTTTTTGTGAGTTTCTTATTGAGTTTTGAGGACGAAACTCTTTGTTGGTGGGTAAGTATGTAGCGCCCCGCTCCGCGTTGACGCTATGTACAAGTGATATCGCCTTGCTTGCTCGAACGGGAGTCTTCTCGGAGAGTTCTCGACCGATTAATCAATGTGAGTGGGCAGAACTGCATTCTCTGATTCTTGCACGACTTAATAATGAATTTGAGTTTTTGAATGCTTGTTGCTTAAGAAGATTTGTTTCATAAGAAGAATGATAGAACTGACTCAGCATGCTAAAAGAGAACTCACATAGCTTGTCATTGAAATGAATCTGCTGCCTAACTAGAGAATGTGTATTGCTTGTCAGAAATGAAATAGAACCATTGCTATGCTAATGAGAGATAAGAAATGTTGCATGCTTAGAAACACCAACACAGCTCAAATGAACCTTTGCTATGCTAAGAAAGATAAGTAATAAATTGCTCGAATATGTCCCTTTGAAATATGCTAAGAAAGAGATAGTTATTGCATGTTAGATTTGAATCAATCGTGCTTGCCTTTATATGTTTCGTTTGTCTGTTTGCTATATCGAACTGCTAAGTAAAAATGTGTGAGTGCAGTGACTAATAGTACGCCCTGAGGATACGGCTCGCAAGGGTCTAGTGGGGTGTGTTATTAGATATGTAAAATGTGTGCTTCGTCTGAGAAAGATATTCTTCATTTGATAAGACATGTTTTGCTAAGACCGTATATGTTTTGCTTGATCATTGTTTTACTTGCACTATGTGTTTATGTCATTGCATTGGTCTCGGACAACTTGTGCACAAGGTCTTGTCTCTCGAACGATTCCTAGGGCACTGGAAATCGCTCGGTCTGGAAGAGATTTTTGGATCGTCCTAAGGTGTACGGCTCGCAAGGGTCTAGTGGGGCGATATGTCTATTAGTGTTGTGTGGAACCCATGATGTCACAGCTGCTTGCACTCGGGTGTGTTGGTGAAGAGCTGAACCATGAGTCACAGCTGCCAACACCCGTACGTGCCAGTGAAGAGCTGAACCTTGGGCAACTGCTGCTAATCATGGGGCTACCCATGGACCGTCATATAGATAGGGCGCATGCTAGGTTTACCTTCTTGCATACCTATCGATTGATGAAACCAAATGATTGATTCATAAGTTTGTCCATATATGCATATTGTGACTAACTTGTGTGTCTGCTGCAGGAAAACCGTTCGGCTATGGGGTAAGAAATATGAGTTTATACATAAGCCTGCTTGTTCATTTTGTCTGCATCGTAGAGATTATCTGTTAGTGCTTCATGCATTGCATCGGTCAGACAATGACTATTAGTGCAGAGCTGAACCTCGGTCACAGCTGCTAATAGTATCAGAATGTGAGTCATTGGTTAGCTGGATTACCGCTACCGATCCTGAGTTTCTCGGGGACCGAAATCATATATAAATGTTTCTGCTTGTGTGCTAATAAAAGAAATGATAGTCCACTTGATATATTTTTCTTGATTCGATATGTTCAGTCTGCTAGATAAACTTTGCCCCAAAGAGTTAGATTTGATGTACAATACATGCTGCGCACTGCACGAAAGAGCAATGTCCCAATCGTATGCTTATAGTTTGAATATGCAAAACTGTTTCAAAGTTATGTTTTCAAAAAGATAAAATCTGACTATAGTACTGAGCTGCATGAAATAAACTTAGGTAAAAGTATCAAGATCACTAGTAATGCAATGTTTTGCCACATGATTACTTAGTGTGGGTTTCAGGGGGTGTTGCTTTCTGTTCAGTTGTTTTATCTCACCAGTACTTGTATAAAGTGCTGACCCACCAACAGTTTGCTTGTTCTCAGGTGCTTGTTCGTCCGAGAAAGCGATAGCCGTGCCTCATCCCAAGGAATCGAAAATCTGGAGTCGATGCCTTGAGCCGCATCGAGATTGTGCCTGCTTTGAGTTGCTTTTGTATAGAGGGACATGATGTATGGAATGGTGTCATTGTATTCAAGAGATAGAGTGCTTGAGTGAATTGTAACCTCGGCCATGTGCCACTTGTAACACTTTTGATATCAATAAAAGAGCCTGTTTTCATATGCCATTGTGTTCTTTACTTTTCTGCAAATGTTATGTGTCGTTGCTTCAGTATTGAATAGCTTACTTGTCCTTGTATCAAGCTTTGGCCTTGTGCAAGCGCACTTTAGGCTTGCACGGCATCACGTCCCGATGAGAACGATTATCCTGCGGGAGAGCTGTAATATGGTGATTCACGTTCAGCGGAGACTATTGGGCTTGCGGGAGATTGGGGCCTGACATAGTGGTATCAAAGAAACTCGATTCTTTGCCCATTTCGTTGCCTCCGACTCTGAGTTGTGATTGTGTTGCAATGAACGTTCCATACAATAAGTCCATAGATATTCTCAAAAGATACGCACAAAAGTTTTCTGGATGTGATTTATTGCTTGAGATATGATATGTGATTTCTGGATTGCTGTGTTTTGATTAAGGAAGGTGAGGGATGAGGACTATCGCTGCTCTGTGTTTTTGTGAGTTTCTTCTTGAGTTTCAAGGACAAAACTCTTTGTTGGTGGGTAAGTATGTAGCGCCCCGCTCCGCGTTGACGCTATGTACAAGTGATATCGCCTTGCTTGCTCGAACGGGAGTCTTCTCGGAGAGTTCTCGACCGATTAATCAATGTGAGTGGGCAGAACTGCATTCTCTGATTCTTGCACGACTTAATAATGAATCTGAGTTTTTGAATGCTTGTTGCTTAAGAAGATTTGTTTCATAAGAAGAATGATAAAACTGACTCAGCATGCTAAAAGAGAACTCACATAGCTTGTCATTGAAACGAATCTGCTGCCTAACTAGAGAATGTGTATTGCTTGTCAGAAATAAAATAGAACCATTGCTATGCTAATGAGAGATAAGAAATGTTGCATGCTTAGAAACACCGACACAGCTCAAACGAACCTTTGTTATGCTAAGAAAGATAAGTAATGAATTGCTCGAATATGTCCCTTTGAAATATGCTAAGAAAGAGATAGTTATTGCATGTTAGATTTGAATCAATCGTGCTTGCCTTTATATGTTTCGTTTGTCTGTTTGCTATATCGAACTGCTAAGTGAAAATGTGTGAGTGCAGTGACTAATAGTACGCCCTGAGGATACGGCTCGCAAGGGTCTAGTGGGGTGTGTTATTAGATATGTGAAATGTATGCTTCGTCTGAGAAAGATATGCTTCGTTTGATAAGATGTGTTTTACTAAGACCGCATATGTTTTGCTTGATCATTATTTTGCTTGCACTAAGTATTTATGTCATTGCATTGGTCTCGGACAACTTGTGCACAAGGTCTTGTCTCTCGATCGATTCCTGGGGCACTGGGAATCGCTCGGTCCGGAAGAGATTTTTGGATCGCCCTGAGGTGTACGGCTCGCAAGGGTCTAATGGGGCGATATGTCTATTAGTGTTGTGTGGAACTCATGATGTCATAGCTGCTTGCACTCGGGTGTGTTGGTAAAGAGCTGAACCATGAGTCACAGCTGCCGACACCCGCGCATGCCAGTGAAGAGCTGAACCTTGGGCAACTGCTGCTAATCATGGGGCTACCCATGGACCGTTATATAGATAGGGCGCATGCTAGGTTTACCTTCTTGCATACCTATCGATTGGTGACACAAAATGATTGATTCATAAGTTTGTCCATATATGCATATTGTGACTATCTTGTGTGTCTGCTGCAGGAAAACCGTTCGGCTATGGGGTAAGAAATATGAGTTTATACATAAGCCTGCTTGTTCATTTTGTCTGTATCATAGAGATTATCTGTTAGTGCTTCATGCATTGCATCGGTCAGACAATGACTATTAGTGCAGAGCTGAACCTCGGTCACAGCTGCTAATAGTATCAGAATGTGAGTCATTGGTTAGCTGGATTACCGCTACCGATCCTGAGTTTCTCGGGGACCAAAATCATATAGATATTTCTGCTTGTGTGCTAATGAAAGAAATGATAGTCCACTTGATATGTTTTCCTTCATTCGATATGTTCAGTCTGCTAGATAAGCTTTGCCCCAAAGAGTTAGATTTGATGCACAATACATGTTGCGCACTGCACGAAAGAGCACTGTTCCAATCGTATGCTTATAGTTTGAATATGCAAAACTGTTTCAAAGTTATGTTTTCAAAAAGATGAAATCTGACTATAGTACTGAGCTTCATGAAATGAACTTAGGTAAAAGTAGCAAGATCACTAGTAATGCAATGTTTTGCCACATGATTACTTAGTGTGGGTTTCAGAGGGTGTAGCTTCTGTTCAGTTGTTTTATCTCACCAGTACTTGTATAAAGTGCTGACCCACCAACAGTTTGATTGTTCTCAGGTGCTTGTTCGTCCGAGAAAGCGATAGCCGTGTCTCATCCCAAGGAACCGAAAATCTGGAGTCGATGTCTTGAGTCGCATCAAAATTGTGCCTGCTTTGAGTTGCTTTTGTATAGAGGGACATGATGTATGGAACGGTGTCATTGTATTCAAGAGATAGAGTGCTTGAGTGAATTGTAACCTCGGCCATGTGCCGCTTGTAACACTTTTGATATCAATAAAAGAGCTTGTTATCATATGCCACTGTGTTCTTTACTTTTCTGCATAGCTTACTTGTCCTTGTATCATGCTTTGGCCTTGTACAAGCGCACTTTAGGCTTGCACGACATCACGTCCCGATGAGAACGATTGCCCTGCGGGAGAGCTGTAACGTGGTGATTCACGTTCAGCGGGGACTATTGGGCTTGCGGAAGATTGGGGCGTGACATAGTGGTATCAAAGCAACTCGATTCTTTGCCCATTCCGTTGCCTCCGACTCTGAGTTATGATTGTGTTGCAATGAACGTTCCATACAATAAGTCCATAGATATTCTTAAAAGATGCGCACAAAAGTATCATGCCCCAGTCCCAATATCACGCCCCAGTCCCAAAATATCGAGGGACTGGACACGTGGCAATGGCCAGCAGCACGCACCGATGGACAACCCAATTTAATGGATCCATCAGGGCATACTTAAGCTGTAGTCTAACAATAAATGGATCAATGATACAAGTCACAGTCTATACTAATCTCATCCACAACAGATAATCACAGATTAAATGCCAGAATAATGTAAATAGAATAAACTAACAAATCTCAATAAAAGTGTCTCGGTGAACAATCCGGGAACAAGTATGATACATCAATGCAATAGACAAAAAATAAAGGAACTGGAAATAGAAATAACTGATTATGTAAAGCCAATACTCAGGAGAAGTCCTCTGGCTCGATCTCGTCCTCAGGTTCTGGTACAGCTCCTGGAAGTGCTCCTGTACTGTATATCTCTGGATGGATCTCTTCGGCTATACCTGGGGACATAATCCAGATCCAGGTCCTCAGGGGACATAGCAAGGTACAAAATAACTCAAGCCAAAATAAATAACGCAGTGCAGCAATAAGTAAACAATAGGGTAAACTATGTAACCAGCTAAGTGATAAATACAAGTTGAGAGCATCACTAGAACTCAGGCTGAAGCCGCTACAAGCTCTGTGTCGGGGAGCCGGTAGCAGTAATAACACGTAAAGGGCCAAGCTCGGGTTTAGAGTCTTGTGCCTCACAATAATAGGGGTTATATATATATATATATGATCGCCCTGTAGCCTGTGTGTCTCTTCCCACCCAATGTAATCACACGTCTCATGTCCATGTGGCCCCATGTCCATGTCACGCAAGATCATATCTAATGCAGCAAGTCATAATAAGCTCTAAGCATATATGTAAAGAATATGTCATGAACCTGTATCCTATACAGAATCACCATGAATGTCTCAGGAAGACTCTGTCTCATGAATAGTGTCAGGTGTCCTGGGTTATGATGTACTTGATAAGACAAGTACGAGAAATATCGGGTCTCGGTATCCATGTCTAGATGACAATACACAACGTCGCGTACGGTGTTGGCACCCGACTATTAATCGGACGCTAAGTAATATCACACGGACCTAGGTTGAACATTATATCAAGATTATATATGTATATACAAGGAACTCAAACAAAGTACTATAACAGGAATCACTGCGAGTTGGCAAGATACACTTGCCTAGTATTTTAGCTCCAATTGTAGCTCTGGCAGCAGCGAGATTTGCAGGCAGTACTCCGGTTGCTGAAATAAACATTACCATCAGATCCAGAAAATATCAATCAGCTAGAAACGCCTGTCCTTGAGTCCAATTTGGACACAAGGGCAAAAATCACAGTTTTTGGTCAAAGGTCTCCAAATTCGTCAAACTTAGTAACAAAAAGTCAGGAACGATGATACGAACCCAACGGAACTCCCAGAATTGGATTCCGATGAGCCAGTCACAAAATCGCCAGTCAAGTAGAGACTGTGGGGCCCACGATACGCGATTTTGTCAACGTTCTCAGAATCGAACCAAACTTGGGTCACAGGACCAACGTATTGCTACGAGTCCGATGGCGCAAGTTTCGTTTCGATCCGACGTGTGTATACAAAATTACGACGCATTCCAGAACTGACGGGTACGGAACGGTGTCCGCGGATACGCGTTGATTCCGGTGTGCACGCACATCCGAATCAACTTCTGCGAAATCTCGCACGTCCGTATCAACGGTGCGCACGTATCGGTAAAGACCGCACGCGACCAAGTCATCCCGTTTGGCGGGGCATACTCAGTTCCGGGGTGAAACAGGGCATTGTTTTCCTATTTTTGGATCGAGGTTCGCGATCGCCACAGGACGCGATGCACCGAGCGGGTTGCACGGACACCGAGAGGGTCACGCAGGGTTCGCGATGCAATAGACGGAATCAAAAATGGGGCAGTGAGGAGAGAGAAACGGATACCTGAACAGGGCTCCGGAAACCAAATTTCTCGTGTCCGTATCGACACGAAGTGTCCGAGTCCTCGGCGACCTAGGGTTAGGGTTGGGTGCTGTTGGCCGGAGCTTGGGCGGTCCGGAGGGGCTGGGGGCGGCGCTGGCAGCACTGGCAGGAGGAGGCTGCTGGGCTTCGAGTACCTGGTCGACAGGACGAAGGGGGTCTATCTGCTGGTTGGCAGTCCTCCGGCGGGGGAGCTCCGACGTCGGCGGCGATGGGCAGCAGCGGCAACGACAGTAACAGCAATAGCCGCAGTAGCAACAGTCGCAGTCCTGACGGCGGCGGTCGTCGGGTCGTGGCGGCGCGGGCTGAGGGGCTGTGGACGGTCGGGAGCAGTCTGGGCAGTCGGGTTAGGCGGCGTGGGCTGAGGGGCTGTGGACGGTCGGGAGCAGTCGGGTTGGGGGTGGTCCGGCCGGTTGGGGGGAACTCGGTTTGGATGAGGGAGGTCGGCTAGGGTTGAAGGGGGAGGTGAATAATGGGTTTTTAGGGTTTTGCATGAGAAGGTTTATATTTATATGAGGTGATGGAGGTTATGGGCTGGCCTCGAGTATGGGCCTGTCCTGCCTTGTTTGAGGTAAACTTGACCTCGAATTTAATTAAATTAATAAATACAAGGCGTTCACTTAAGAAATGTTGCGTAGATAAGGCGAGACGCAATAACGAGTATCTAAGGTTGCACAATGGTCAGAGGGGTAGTCTGGCACGTCTAAAAGATGTTCGTGACTTTGGGTGGAAGATACTAATGGTGGGATGCTCCAACCTCGAAGCAACGACAAGGTGTATTAAGACGTATAATTGATGCACATTAATCCTAATTAATTCCAAATAAATCCTAGTCTCTTGATTTAATTCCAATTAATCCTGAATTGGTCGAGGGGGTTTAAAATCTACCATCCTTAAAGCATTTTGTCCTCGAAATTAAAACATACGCATGGTAAAAACTACTGACCGAAATTAAAATGCTAAAGCGTACCTAATCTTTCGAAGAGGTGGGGATAGCGCTGTCTAATATCCTCCTCGGGTTCCCAAGTTGACTCGCCTAGTGCATGATGTCTCTACGTGATGCGAACTAAGGGAATAGTCTGTCCTCGCAGTACTTTTTCACTCCTGTCCAGAATCTCAACAGGCTCCTCTTGGTATGATAAATTCGGGCCAACTGTGATCTCTGAGTGGTCAAGTACATGACTCGGATCCGGTATGTACCTCCTCAGCTGAGATACATGGAAGACGTCATGAACTCCTTCCAAGGTCAGCGGCAAGGCTAATTTGTAAGCAACCTCTCCGACGCGTTCTAACACGTCGAATGGTCCAATGTATCTCGGGCTCAGCTTTCCTCTGCCTCCGAATCTGATAGTCCCTCGAGTAGGCGAGATCCTTAGAAATACGTGATCTCCAACCTAAAATTCTAAGGGTCGACGATGCGCATTTGCCCAATGCTTCTGTCTGTCTTGTGCTGCTCGAAGGTGCCCTTGGATCTTCTTCACCTTTTCTACTGTACGAACAACCAACTCCGGTCCGAGAATCTGTCGCTCGCCTATATCACTCCAGCATACTGGGGAACGACACTTTCTTCCATACAACGCTTCATAGGGAGCCATTTGGATGCTCGCCTGATAGCTGTTGTTGTAGGAAAACTCGACCAGATGCAAATGGTCCTTCCATGATCCTCCGAAGTCAAGCATGCACGCTCTTAACATGTCTTCCAGCGTCTGAATGGTGTGCTCCGACTGGCCATCTGTTTATGGGTGATATGCTGTGCTAAACTTCAGGCGAGTACCGAGACTCTCTTGCATACTCCGCCAAAAGTAAGACGTGAACCTCGTATCCCTGTCAGACACGACGCTAACTGGCACTCCATGTAGGCGCACAATCTCCCTCATATACATATCTGCTAAGGCCTCTGTCGATTGCCCAACTCTGAAAGGTAAAAAGTGTGCGGACTTGGCGAGTCTATCCATGATTACCCATACTGCATTGCGCCCACTAGGACTCCTCGGAAAACCCGTAACAAAGTCCATAGTGATATGCTCCCATTTCCACTCCGGTATAGGGAGTGGTTGAAGCAATCCTGCAGATCTCTGATGCTCAGCCTTGACTTGCTGACACACCAGGCACTTGGCCATAAAGCGTGCTATCTCTCTCTTCATTCCGTGCCACCAGTAGTACTGTCTCAAGTCCCTGTACATCTTCGTGCCTCCTGGATGAATAGAATAGGTTGAACTGTGTGCTTCTGCCATCAACTCCTGACGAAGTTTTCCATTTGGAACATAGAGACGATCTCTGCATCTCAAAGTCCCATCTCCATGTATTCTCAGTCCTGTCTGTATTCCAGCCTCTGTCCTCTGTCTAAGCCTCTGAAATCTGGCGTCTGTCGACAAGGCAGCCTTGATTCTCTCCACTAATATCGATTACAACTGGAAACTCGACAACTGTCCATCTATTCTGGGCATAACGATCTCTATACCCATCTGCTCTAGCTCTATCAACAGATGTTGTTGGGTAGTCAAGAAGAATGCCATAGGTCTTCTGCTCAACGCGTCAGCTACTACGTTGGCCCTTCCCGGGTGGTACTGTAGCTCAATCTCGAAGTCCGTCATCACCTTGAGCCAACGTCTCTGCCTTTGATTAAGATCCTTCTGGGTGTAGACGTACTTCAGGCTCTTATGGTCAGTAAATATCTCTACTCTCTATCCATATAAGTAGTGCCTCCAAAGCTTCAAGGCAAAGATCACTGCTGCAAGCTCCAAGTCGTGGGTGGGATAGTTCTTCTCATGTGTCCTCAACTGTCTAGAAGCATAAGCTACAACCTTTCCATGCTGCATCAAGACACATCCTAATCCTTTTCAGGACGCGTCGCTATAGATCCTGAATCCTCCGGGTCCAGATGGTATGGTCAAGATAGGTGCAGTAGTTAAACGCTTCTTCAGTTCGTCGAATGCCTTCTGACACTCCTCTGTCCAGGTGAACTCCTGCTCCTTACGGGTCAAGCGGGTCATTGGCTCTGCAATCTTCGCGAAGTTCTCTACGAACCTCCGGTAATATCCGGCAAGTCCTAGGAAACTCCTCACTTCGGAGACATTGGTAGGGGTTGGCCATGTCTCTACTGATGAAATCTTCACCGGATCCACTGAAATTCTATCTCCTGAGATGACGTGTCCAAGGAAAGCGACACGATCCAGAAGAAACTCATATTTGCTCAGCTTGGCATAAAGCCTTTCTCTCCTTAGTGTCTCTAACACTAGTCTCAGATGCTCTTCGTGCTCCTCGTGGCTCTTCGAATACACCAAAATATCGTTGATGAAGACTACCACGAACTAGTCTAAGTATTGGTGGAATACTCTGTTCATCAAGTTCATAAATATAGCTGGTGCATTCGTCAGTCCAAAAGGCATCACTAAGAACTCGTAGTGACCATAACGAGTCCTGAATGCTGTCTTTTGAATGTCTTCTCTTCGCACCTTCACTTAATGATAACCCGATCTCAAGTCGATCTTTGTGAACACCACTGCTCCTGTCAACTGGTCGAATAAATCATCAATCCGCGACAGGGGGTACTTGTTCTTCATAGTCAGAGCATTAAGGTCTCTGTAATCAATGCACATGTGTACTGTTCCATCATTCTTGGGTACAAATAACACTGGTGCTCCCCATGGTGATGTACTAGGACGGATAAATCCCTTGTTCTGCAACTCCTCTAATTGTAGCTTCAGCTCATCTAGCTCCTTCTTCGCCAATCGGTATACATTAGAAGATACTGGTGCTGCTCCGGGTACTAGCTCGATGGTGAACTCCACGTCTCTATCTGGCGGTAAGCCTGTCAGTTCTTCGGGGAATACATCCTCAAATTCTGCCACTATTGGCGGGAGTGCAATTTCCATAGCCATGTAAGTTCCCGCTATCTGTCCTACTCCTTGTTCGACGGTCCCTCGCATGTACTCGAACTCCGGTTGATCTGGCGGTCTAAAGGTAACGCTACCCTTCCGGCAGTTTAGTACAACATTATACTGGCTTAACCAGTCCATGCCTAACACAACATCAAAGTACGGCATAGGCAATACCAAGAATCGTGCTCTCATCTCTCTACCACATACAACTACCGAGCACGTCCTGATAGTGCTGGTAACCGACACGATACCTCCTCCGGTAAGAATCTTCCAACTCTTAGGTAAGGGGGAAGTTGCTACACTATGCATTGCTACAAATCTACTAGATATAAATGATAGCATAGCACCAGAATCAAACAATGCAGTTACAGGTAATAATGCAACTAAAATGATACCTGTGATAGCTTTCCCTTCTGTTTCCTCCTCAGTAGCTGCTAAAGTAAGGGCTTGTCCCTGCCTCTGTCCTCCAGTCTGCTGTCGGGCTCGCTCGAACTGTGCCTGCTGTGGGGCCAAGGGTGGTCCCCTCTGAAATCCTTCGGGTGCTGGTGGTCGCTGGCCTCCTGGTGGGGGTAGTATCCTCGGGACTGGTGCTGCTGGCCTCTGTCCTGTCTGCAGTGTTGCCTCTCTGCGTTGTGGGCAATCCTTGACAAGGTGCTAACTTGATCCACATATCATGCATAATCCTAACTTCTTCCGGCAATCTTTAATGATGTATCCCTTCTTGTCACAATGGTGACAAGTCGGAAGCTCCTGCTGTGGGTATGGCGCTGTCCTCTGCTGTGTCTGTGCTCCGGGACGGGGATCGGTCCTCCTACTCTGGGCTGGGCTCTGGCTGGTGTAGTCGTACCGGAACATCTAGCTCCTCTGACGATGGCCTCCTGGATTCTCGCCTCTGCAAGAACTACTTCATAAGAAATCATCGCCTGTGTAGTGGTATACCTGTCACGCCCCGATCTCCTGCAGGCTATTTCGGCCGTTCCCGCTAGGCGGGAATCACCCTCGCCAGTGCTCCCGTGGAACGATCGCTTTGACCCATCCGGGCGTGATACCGCACGAGCGTGAACCGCGCCCGTGCAAGGCCGTGATTCATTGGCTGGCGGTAAGAGTTCTAAGCCACAGAGTCGCACAGATTGACCGAGTGCAGCGGAGTCATGAACGCATAGTGATTTGGTAACAGGTTCACTGAGTCGACAATATAGCGGAAGCATTGAAATACAAGTTGAAGTAAAGCAAGCTCTTTATTGATATAAATATGTGTTACAAGCGGCGTATAGCCGAGATTACAAGTCGCTCAAGCCTCTCTCTCTGAAACAGTAAAAGCGTGCCAAGTGGCTATAATTGTGGATAATTGTACAGGCGATGATCAGGCGATGTTCGGGCTATGTTCCAATATTATGTCTTGTATATGTGCTTCTGTTTCGGACACACCGTTGCAAGGCTTCAGAGGGAACTCCTGGCCTTAGCACGCACGTTGGAGGCATCCGCACCGAACGAGGTTCTCCCGCACCCTGCACACAAACTGGTGGATTATCAGTACATTGAATGCACTGGTGGGGAAGCTACTCGCCCGCTCGACAAATCCAAACACGTAATATAAGTTCCGTGCACAACTATTAAGTTGTCTTACTAGTTGCCTTAGGATCAGTTTCATGCAAGATTTGAATAGCCTAACGTGTTGGGCAGTACGCCATGCAACAAGAGAGGAAACACGGCGAGACTTACCAACTTACCATCTCCTTCCCTGTCCAAGGCAAACATTGAGGCAAACATTGTTAATTTAAGCAGGGGCAAGTATAAGCATTCAGGAGGCATAACATATGCAACACGAAGGGTCATTTTATATCATGATCGTTCAGGTGTTTTGTTGTTCTTTGATGCGATGCAGTGACTCGCACGCGGATAGCCGCTAAGCGAGGATGACTTATCTATATGAACACGGTCGCTGGCAAAGCCATTATGGACGTAGCCGAGGACAAGGATAGCTTGCTACAAGAGTACACGATGCGCTGCAAGCTACCCAGTCCCGAACACGATGACTACACACGAGTTCCATCCGGATCGGATCGGCCCCGGTGCCCCGGTGACCGTCCGTAGAACAATACCTCGGGTCCGAGTTGTCCGCGACATACAATCATTGGGTCTTTCCAATTATCACGAGATACACGGGAATACGAGAACACGCGTGCACTAGAACAAGAGAACACGAGAACACGAGTGCACGGGAACACGAGTACACGAGTACACGGGATACTTGAATCATGATTCTGTACAGTAACTTGCCTTGATGCATTCCCCTGGTTCGGGGCTGCTTGGTGATCTAACGGTCCAGGATACTTGCAGGGTCAATCATACACGGAACGAATACTGAGTAGTCTCCCGGAGTTGGATGAAAACAAGGCAACATTCAAGCAGACAAGCATGCGTTTCTAAGGAACGTAAGCAGGCACGTTTGCTCGGGCCCGAAGGTAAGCCGAGAGATGAAACCGTTAAGGGACTTAGCATGCGAGGGTCTGAATATAAGCAGTATTTCATTTTCCATGTTCTAGCAAGCAATACAAGTTGGGATTATTCCCTTAGCTAGGTGCGTTGGATTTATTAGCATGCAGGGGGTGATTCACCTAGCGACTAGCATGAAATATTCCAGATTTTATGTGTGCTGGCTAAGCAAAGACAAGTTCACCGTAGCCACCCACCTTAGCGATGATTCGCCTCGGTAGAGCGATACGTCAAGCGAGCCTCTGAAAGCCTAAGCCGGATTCCTGTAGGGACAAGTCTGGATATCCTTTGCATTCTCTTTGAGAAAAAGCGGGTCGGGACAGCTGCATTATTGCCGATTGAAACGGCAGTCCGCTTGAGCAGAACGGGGTGTTACAATACCTCTGTAGCTCAAAATTGAGGCCGTGATAAAATTGCTGAGCTTTCTCGAGATCGGTGGGTATCAGGACGGCACCAAATCTGCTAAGGCGGCTGAACTCCGCGTCATATGCGTCAACAGTCATATTCTCCTGTTCTAGATGTAGGAACTGGGAGTACAGGGCATTTCTGACTGTAGCTAGAAAATACTTCGTATTGAAGTACTTTAAGAACTGTTCCTACGTCTGGTTCTTGTCTACACTGCGCTCAATGGAATCCCACCAGTGATGGGCGTTGCCTTTTAGTTGGGCCCTCACTGCGGTCATCCAAAGGTCGGGGTGCAGTTGTGAAGCCTCTAGTAACATCTCCGTGTTGGCGACCCAATCGAAGATCTGTTCGGCAGTCTCATTGCCTGAGAAGGTATTTGGTCCCATCTGTCGGAACCATCTAATAGTGCCACCTGTCTGGGCTGGTGGAGGTGCTGGTACTGGTGTTGCGACAGGTGTTCTCTCTAGTACTGTCATCATACTTTGTCTCAATGTCTCCGTCTGCTACCACTGTGCTTGCATCATTGCCTGGAAGAACTGAAGCATCTGTGGTTGGCCATCTAGCTGTGGCATCTGGGGTGGATAGGGTGGAGGCGGTGGTAGTGGAATCTCTGGCTGTGCAGTAGGCGTCTCCTCAGATGTCGGCCTCTCAGTCTGCGGCATCGGTGTAGCTCCAGAAGTCTGGCCCTCACAATGTTGCGTGGGGATTGTCTGGGAAGTATGTCCCTCAGGCTGCGGTGTAGGATCGCCCTGCGATGTCTCGTGCCAATGTATCAGCGGGGTCTGTAGCGGGGGTTGCCCTTGGGGTACCTCCTCTCCTTGAGTGGTGTTATCTGGCATCGCGGCACGGGGTGCTCCTCGTCCACTGTGCAAATTTATCTCGCTGCAAGAGATAGGACTTCATTTAAAAGAGTACGAGAACAAACAAACATGATGCAGATATTTAGGAGCAGTATGAAAGGAGTTCAAAGACGAATCAAAAGTGGATGAGACCTAATAATTTCTATCCTATTGCAGGCTCGCTGGGCATGTTACCATACCACAAGCGGTAAAGTCGACCTGCATTGGCCACCACTAAAATTATGTCACGCCCCAGTCCCAAAATACATGGAACTAGGCCATGTGGCAATAGCCAGCTGACACGTCTCCGAGGATATCCTAATTTAATGGATCCACGAAGAGTGCTTCGCTGTCCTAAAGTACTAACATATCCCAATATCAGTCAATAACAAGTAACTAATCTCATCCACAATATAAAGAGCAAGAAGTACTAAATATACTGCTGGAAGATAAACACCAGTCTGAAATATCATAGTACAAACCATGATGTCTGGTGGGAACAAATCCACTACTATAACAAAATAAAGTACTGAAATGAGATATAAAAGATAAAGACTAGGGCATCAGTACTCTAGCTAACGATGCTCCCAATCCTAGGCAGAAGGCCTACCAACTGGTCACGGAAACTCTGACGGTAGCACCTCTAGCTCCTCTGCGGTAGCGAACCTCGTCTCATGTCCTGGGCCGTACACTGTGGGGTAATATGCCCCGTCCAAATCTGAAAAGGTACCAGGTCCTCAGAGGGACGTAACAAGATACATAGAAGAATACCATATATAAATACTGAATAAAATAAATACAATAAAGGGTGTGCTAACCATCTAAGTGAATGCAATGTGAGGACAACTGTGAGTATATGGGAAGGTGTAGGCTAGACATATGCTGACGTAATTTACCAGTCGTGGCAACCGGCTAGTATATGCCACACATGCCCCCTATAACACGAGCGCAGGAATACAGTCACGTCCGACATTCTATAGAGTGTGGTATCTGCAATATCACCAAGTAACGTCCAACACTCTACAGAACGTGGTATCAGAAATATATAAATACGTCTGTATCACACCGTCGAGTGTAATATCAGTGTAAAGGAGTGGGGTATCCCATATGCCTACTAGTCGTCCTCCCCGCCCAATGTAGATATACAAGTCAAATAATCGACGCGCATACCCCCTTATCTAAATGCCAAGTCTCTATACTGAAATAGTCCTGAATTGCTTGCTAACTGTGATGCATGTCACATGCGGTGATAGCTAGTCAATCACGCAAACTCGCATCCCAACATGAGATTTGTTACTATGAATACGTGTAAAAGTGTCAGGTCTTGGAAGATCACAGGGTATCATCCAATGAGGTGAGTCTGCTAATGACTAAGTCAATGTATACTGATCATCCACGTATCCGTCGAATGCACCCGAGATAATCTCGGACGCGTACAGTTGTATAAAGAAAACAACAAGCATACAATACAATATTTGCATAATTTAAATTAGACAGTAAATATGGCAAGGTATCTTGCCTGAGTCCTCAAGATGTGAATGCCAATAGCCTCCTTCTGCAGTGTCTCCTGGCTGATCCAATGACCCTAAACATATAATATAATATAGAAATTCTACATCAGACACTAACGCAAATACATACATAATTTACGACGCTGCTCTTAGGTACTGTCGCAAGATCACGGCTGATCGAATACAGCGTCACGTGTGCACGTAGCTAGGGTGTACACGCATTCTGTCCTCGGTTAACGTGCGCCTTGAGATAATAATTCTACGTTCTCGATTTACGAACTCCAATATGCCTTGTTGAATCACACGCCATTTATTCCATGTTAATTGTACTAGGTAGATGCCTACGTTTCTGGTGCATTATAAGTGCTTATAACAGTCCGACTATTTGGGTAATTATCACTTATTAATTACTGTTTTAAATCAAATTAGCATACAAACTCATATCTAGGGTTCCATATAATTGATTTGTGTCCACATACGACACGCGACACAACTTGACGATACGACGACATGTTCGTATGATGACATGATACAAGGAAAGAAGGATGTTGGTCGAGTACCTGGTCGACAGGACGAAGGGGGTCTATCTACTGGTTGGCAGTCCTCCGACGGGGGAGCTCCGGCGTCGGTGGCGATGGGCAGCAGCGACAGCGGCAGTAACAACAATAGCCGCAGCAGCAGCAGTCGCAGTCCTGACGGCGGCGGTCGTCGGGTCGTGGGGCGCGGGCTGAGGGGCTGTGGACGGTCGGGAGCATTCGGGGCAGTCGGGTTAGGCGGCGCGGGCTGAGGGACTATGGACGGTCAGGAGCAGTCGGGTTGGGGGTGGTCCGGCCGGTTGGGGGGAACTCGATTTGGATGGGGGAGGTCGGCTAGGGTTGAAGGGGATGGTGAATAATGGATTTTTAGGGTTTTGCATGAGAAGGTTTGTATTTATATGAGGTGATGGAGGTTATGGGCTAGCCTCGAGTGTGGGCCTGTCCTGCCTTGTTGGAGGGCTGGTCCATGTGGTAAAGTACAATGTGGCCTTGATCGGGCTTGTTTGAGGTGAACTTGACCTCGAATTTAATTAAATTAATAAATACAAGGCATTCACTTAAGAAATGTTGCGTAGCTAAGGCGAGACTTAATAACGAGTATCTAAGGTTGCACAATGGTCAGAGGGGTAGTCTGGCACGTCTAAAAGATGTTCGTGACTTTGGATGGAAGATACTAATGGTGGGATGCTCCAACCTCGAAGCAACGACAAGGTGTATTAAGACGTATAATTGACGCACATTAATCCTAATTAATTCTAAATAAATCCTAGTCTCTTGATTTAATTCCAATTAATCCTGAATTGGTCGAGGGGGTTTACAAAAAGTTTTCTGGATTTGATTTATTGCTTGAGATATGATATGTGATTTCTGGATTGCTGTGTTTTGGTTAAAGAAGGTGAGGGATGAGGACTATCGCTGCTCTGTATTTTTGTAAGTTTCTCCTTGAGTTTCGAGGACGAAACTCTTTGTTGGTGGGTAAGTATGTAGCAGCCCGCTCCGCGTTGACGCTATGTACAAGTGATATCGCCTTGCTTGCTCGAATGGGAGTCTTCTCGGAGAGTTCTCGACCGATTAATCAATGTGAGTGGGCAGAACTGTATTCTCTGATTCTTGCACGACTTAATAATGAATCTGAGTTTTTGAATGCTTGTTGCTTAAGAAGATTTGTTTCATAAGAAGAATGATAGAACTGACTCAGCATGCTAAAAGAGAACTCACATAGCTTGTCATTGAAACGAATCTGCTGCCTAACTAGAGAATGTGTATTGCTTGTCAAAAATGAAATAGAACCATTGCTATGCTAATGAGAGATAAGAAATATTGCATGCTTAGAAACACCGACACAGCTCAAACGAACCTTTGCTATGCTAAGAAAGATAAGTAATGAATTGCTCGAATATGTCCCTTTGAAATATGCTAAGAAAGAGATAGTTATTGCATGTTAGATTTGAATCAATCGTGCTTGCCTTTATATGTTTCATTTGTCTGTTTGCTATATCGAACTGCTAAGTAAAAATGTGTGAGTGCAGTGACTAATAGTACGCCCTGAGGATACGGCTCGCAAGGGTCTAGTGGGGTGTGCTATTAGATATGTGA
Source organism: Iris macrosiphon (assembly GCA_036927795.1). Classification (NCBI taxonomy): domain Eukaryota; kingdom Viridiplantae; phylum Streptophyta; class Magnoliopsida; order Asparagales; family Iridaceae; genus Iris; species Iris macrosiphon. The sequence goes on along the minus strand of JAYESA010000008.1, from coordinate 165,532,426 downwards.
AATGTGTGCTTCGTCTGAGAAAGATATGCTTCGTTTGATAAGATGTGTTTTGCTAAGACCGCATATATTTTGCTTGATCATTGTTTTGCTTGCACTATGTGTTTATTTCATTGCATTGGTCTCGGACAACTTATGCACAAGGTCTTGTCTCTCGAACGATTCCTGGGGCACTGGGAATCGCTCGGTCCGGAAGAGATTTTTGGATCGCCCTGAGGTATACGGCTCGCAAAGGTCTAGTGGGGCGATATGTCTATTAGTGTTGTGTATAACCCATGATGTCACAGCTGCTTGCACTCGGGTGTGTTGGTGAAGAGCTGAACCATGAGTCACAGCTGCCGACACCCGCGCATGCCAGTGAAGAGCAGAACCTTGGGCAACTGCTGCTAATCATGGGGCTACCCATGGACCGTCATATAGATAGGGCACATGCTAGGTTTACCCTTTTGCATACCTATAGATTGATGACACCAAATGATTGATTCATAAGTTTGTCCATATATACATATTGTGACTAACTTGTGTCTGCTGCAGGAAAACCGTTCGGCTATGGGATAAGAAATATGAGTTTATACATAAGCCTGCTTGTTCATTTTGTCTGCATCATAGAGATTATCTGTTAGTGCTTCATGCATTTCATCGGTCAGACAATGACTATTAGTGTAAAGCTGAACCTCGGTCATAACTGCTAATAGTATCAGAATGTGAGTCATTGGTTAGCTGGATTACCGCTACCGATCCTGAGTTTCTCGGGGACCGAAATTATATAGATGTTTCTGCTTGTGTGCTAATGAAAGAAATGATAGTCCACTTGATATGTTTCCCTTGATTCGATATGTTTAGTTTGCTAGATAAGCTTTTCCCCAAAGAGTTAGATTTGATGCACAATACATGCTGCGTACTGCACGAAAGAGCATTGTCCCAATCGTATGCTTATAGTTTGAATATGCAAAACTGTTTCAAAGTTATGTTTTCAAAAAGATGAAATCTGACTATAGTACTGAACTGCATGAAATGAACTTAGGTAAAAGTAGCAAGATCACTAGTAATGTAATATTTTGCCACATGATTACTTAGTGTGGGTTACAGTGGGTGTAGCTTTCTGTTCAGTTATTTTTGTCACGCCCCAGTCCCAAAATATCGAAGGACTGGACACGTGGCAATGGCCAGCAGCACGCACCGATGGACAACCCAATTTAATGGATCCATCAGGGCATGCTTAAGCTGTAGTCTAACAATAAATAGAACCAATGAGACAGGTCACAGACTATTCTAATCTCATCCACAACAGATAATCACATATTAAATGCCAGAAATAATGCAATAGAATAAATAAGCAAATCTCAATAAGTGTCTCGGTGAACAATCCGAGAACAAGTCTGATACATCAAAGCAAGTAGACAGAAAATAAAGGAACTGGAAATAGAAACAGAAATAACCGACTATATACAGCCAATGCTCAGGAGAAGTCTTCTGGTACGATCTCGTCCTCAGGTCCTGGTACAGCTCCTGGAAGTGCTCATGCACGGTGTATCTCTGGATGGATCTCTTCGGCTATACCTGGGGACATCATCCAAATCCAGGTCCTCAGGAGACATAGCAAGGTACAAAATAACTCATGCCAAAACAAATAAAGCAGTGCAGCAATAAATAAACAATAGGATAAACTATGTAACCAGCTAAGTGATATGCAGTATGAGAGCATCACTAGAACTCAGGCTGAAACTACTACAAGCTCTGTGTCGGGGAGCTGGTAGCAGTGATATCATGTGGTTGTCTAGCTCGTAGTGAGACTAAGACGCCGGCATAATATAAAATTAACCTGTAGCCTGTGTGTCTCTTCCCACCCAATGTAACCACGCATATCATGACCATAACGTCTCATGTCCATGTCAAGCGGGATCATAGCTAATGCAACAAGTCATAAAGTATCTGTAAATATAATATCTCTGTCAAGTCCTGTATCCTATACAGAATCACCATGAATGTCTCAGGAAGACTCTGTCTCATGAATAGTGTCAGGTGTCACGACCCGCACCCGGTGTAAGGGCACTAGTCGGAAACAACGCCCAGCCTACACCGCAGAATCGGCGGTAGAACGCTGTCTAGATAATCTATCTAATATAATGAACCACCAATAATGATAAAATACTCAATCACATAACTAAGATGGAAAGAGCACGAATCAGATAAAGAAATGAATAGTCACAATACAACTCATGAGTTTAAAATAATACATCAATGAGTCTGAAGAAAGAACAGAAATAAGCTGGAGACAAATCCAGTACAAAGAATACTACAAAACTATAAAGCTACAACTCCAGGGTCAACTGTCTCAGTTGGGATAAGTCCCTCTTGAGCCAGGGTCTCAGAATCTAAACCCACAACATCTGGGGTCCATAATAGGTAGGGTACTCCTCAGTATCATCTAGAAAAATATATCCAGTCAGGAAAGGAGCAGAGTACAACCCTAACAGCAGTTCTCAAACAATGATAAAAACTATGTAACTGTAAATAGCTGTGGATAAACAAGATGCATAAATAGAGACAAGGATGTAGAGACAATAAGGAAATACTGGAAAGAAATACAATAATGAACAATATGCTGATGGAACAAGAATACTAATGACTAAGTGTGTGAGTACTAGCTTTAACATGTGATCGGCTTGGGAACTTGTACAAGAGTATAATGGCCTGGTTAATCATACGTGCGGTGTATGATCAACACTCACAAGAACAAGACATGCACAAGGAGGGTATGATCACATATCTACACTAAAATACTCCCCACCCCCGACTGGTATAATAGATCCAACCACGGTACGTTATGGCACTAGATTCCCCAAGAAGATAGCTAGTCTCTCCGAGAATCGGTGTCTGTACATGTACAAGATAACCAATGAAACAATACTTGCACCATATACACCATATACCAAGGAATAACATCTCATGACGAGATCCGGATATACCAATCCGTGTAACCATAGTGTCAAGAGAACATGTATATCTACACTAGATACAACGAACATAGAGGATATCATAAATGAGAAACTATCAGAGAATGTACTCGCCTGAAGTCCAATGAACAGTCTCACAAATGTCTGACTCGGTGCCTCGAAGACCTAGATATGGAATACCACATTAATACAAGGTCCCGGAAAGAGAACAAGTCAAACTAGGCAATTTCTAGGTCAATAAGTCAATTCTAAGTCAAAAGTCAACTATGGTCAACTCTAAAGTCCACTAAAGTCAAACATGGTCAAACCCAAAGTCAACCTCACAAGACATCTATAAAATAATATAGAGATAAACTACAATAATTTAGGAATCAAATTAGATTCCAATAGATACCCACACAAGAATACTAATAATACAAATAATGCACACTCTAAATAATGTATATACAAACCAAATAGAATAATATATTATTATTAGTATTATACCTCACAACACCTATATATATACATATATAAATCAAAATGCATATATATATATAAACAATTTAATAACTATATACTTATATATACATACATATAAACTTATAAAATTAAAATACCAAACACATGCACATATGTACGTATTTTACATGGCTAGAAGCACACATAAAAATACATTCATTAATATACAAATAATTATATAATAATTATAAATAATATAATTACTCATTAAACACATAAATATATTTTACAAAACCTTTATTGTATAAAATATTTTATTAACATAAGTACATATATAATTGCATGCAAGAAAGCTACATACATATTTTTATACACCACATTAGAACACATAGAAATATCTATAGATCTATGCTACAATAAATACCATAATAAATACACTAAAATAATATATAATATCCATATATATATACTAATTATAAATGAAGAATTGAACCACAATTAATTAGATCTATGCAAAAATACACACAATTGGAGAGTATCTCACCGTAGCCCACTAGATCTAGGATACGCATGCGACACGAGTCCAACACACAACCAAATGCACCCCGAAGGACACAAACAAATCACAAATAATATTTATGAACAAATCAAAGCGTCAAAAGTAGATCTATGTGTCTGTGTCAAAATACGACATGTTCAAAGCCCCGTGTCGGAGGAAAACCCCCAAATGACACGTATCACCAAATAGTTGGGATACGAACCACAAGTATCCCAATATGGATACGACACTAGCCTCAAACACAAATCTCATGTTCAATTGATCTATAGGATCAATTGACACACACAACAAAATATAAATTCGGAATTCCAACAAAATTGACACAAAAAGCACCATAACTTTCTCCATGGGTCTCCTATGAACACAAAACAAAGTCCTATGGGTAGTATATACATATAGGTTAATTTTACATGATTAAATCCCAGATTTAGAAGCTATTAAAATAGGAAAAACTGAATTATACCTATTGGGAGATGGATTCCCAATGAAACCTCCAATTGAGATGAACTTGCTTCCAAATTGTAGATCCTTGCTCCTCTTTGTAGATCCTTGCTTCCTTCTTCTAGATCCTTGCTTCCTCCTTCTCTAATGGTGAATTGGGAAGAATTTGGAATGAATTTGGTAGGGAATTGGATTGGGAATGGAGGGAATTTGGTAGTGGGAGAATTCTAGATCTAGATTTGGAATAAAATGGGAGGAGAGAGAAATTTCCCCCCTCCTATATAGGCCGGCCATAGCCCCTCCCCCAAGAAATTGTAAAATGTCCAATGTACCCCTTGGGGCCTCTCATGAAGAAATAATTAAGGAAGGAAGCTTCTAGTCTAATCATTTAATTAATTTAAACCATCTCCTTAACTATGGGCTTTCTAAATGGGCCAAGTCTAACTAATTAATTCATGTTGGTCCATGGGTCCAAACTAAACTAGTTGGGTCCACTAAAATAAGTCCAAAATAATTAAATAACATCCAACAACAATTAAATAATACAACAAAAATTATTTACCATGCACAATATTTATTTAAATAGAAAATTACTAAAATACCCTTTTTCCTAAAATGTGGTAGTGACAAGTCTACCCTCCTTAAAATAATTTCGTCCTCGAAATTTAAAGATGAAAACTACCCCCAGAAAAATCATAGAACAGAACTAAAGAATCACAACTAACTAATGAACAAAACATAACAATGAACAGAACATAACTAGAGAATAAACATACCTCAAGGTACAAACAAATATGGATAACGCTCTCGCATGTCATCCTCTCTCTCCCAGATAGACTCCCCCGGAGAGTGATGCCTCCATGCGACGCGCACCAAAGGAATAGTCTGGTTCCTCAGCACCTTCTCTCTCCGATCCAGAATTCCAACTGGCTGCTCTGGATAGCTAAGAGTAGGGCCCACCTCTATCTCTGAGTGATCCAATACATGACTAGGATCTGCCACGTATCGTCTCAACTGCGACACATGAAACACGTTGTGCACTTCCTCCAATGCAGGTGGCAAGTCTAGTCTATAAGCAACTGCACCGACCCTCTCTAGAATAGTGAAAGGTCCAATGAATCGCGGACTAAGCTTTCCGCCTCCACCGAAGCGAATCGTGCCTCGTGTCGGAGAAATCCTCAGAAACACCAAACCACCCACCTAGAACAAAACACCACCTTAAGAACTTATCTATAACAAACAACCAAGAACAAGCACACAAAATAAAATCTAAACTATACCTCAAACTCCAAGGGTCTTCGATGGCTATCGGCCCAATGCCGTTGTCTGTCCTGCGCCACTCGAAGTCTGTCTCTGATCAACTGAACCTTCTCTGCTGCATCCACAACCATCTCTGGCCCAAGCAAAACTCTCTCTCCAACATCGTCCCAAGACAAAAGAGTACGACACCTCCGACCATATAGAGCTTCAAAAGGTGACATCTCTATACTGGCCTGGTAACTGTTGTTGTAAGCAAACTCTACCAAATAGAGATAGTCCTCCCAAGAACCCCCGAAATCTAGTACACAAGTGCGCAACATATCCTCGAGAGTCTGAATAGTCCTCTCTGACTGCCCATCTGTCTGGGGATGATATGCAGTACTGAACTTGAGCTGAGTGCCCAAACTCTCCTGCAAACTCCTCCAGAAATGAGAAGTGAAACGACTATCTCGATCTGAGACTATGCTGACGGGAACTCCATGTATCCTAACGATCTGCCTCACATACATCTCTGCCAGCTTCTCCGTAGACAAACCCACCTTGAAAGGCAAAAAGTGGGCCGACTTGGTCAACCTATCAACAATGACCCAAATCGCTTCTTTCCCTCCTGGAGATCGTGGTAGTCCGGACACAAAATCCATAGTAATGTGTTCCCACTTCCACTCTGGAATGGGTAATGGCTGAAGTAAACCTCCTGGCCTCTGCCTCTCGGCTTTCACCTGCTGGCACACTAAGCATCTGGATACAAACTGTGCCACTTCCCTCTTCATGCCATACCACCACACACTCTCTCGCATATCCCGATACATCTTGTTAGCACCTGGATGTATGGAATACTGAGAGCGATGCGCTTCCTGCAATACCTCTTCTCGCAACTCCCCACTGGGCACACACAATCTAACTCCATGCCTCAAAGATCCATCCTCTGCAATAGTGAAATCATCCTCCAATCATGCTCTCACCTGAGCTCTGATACTCCTCAAAGATACGTCATCATACTGTGCTGCCTTGATCCTATCAATCAAATCTGAATGTATCTGCAATCCCCACATCTGTATAGCACCACCCGGAACAATCACCTTAATGCCCAAGCTCTCCAAGTCCTCCGACAAATATCGATCCTGCGTCAAGAACATAGCTAACGGATACCTGCTCAAAGCATCGGCAACTACATTGGCCTTCCCAGGATGATATTGTAAAGAGATATCAAAATCCTTCATCAGTTCCAACCACCGACGCTGCCTCATGTTCAACTCCTTCTGCGTGAAAACGTACTTCAAGTTTTTGTGGTCTGTGAAGATCTCCACACGCTCTCCGTACAAATAATGTTTCCACAACTTCAGGGCGAATATGACTGCTGCCAACTCCAAATCATGGGTATGATAGTTCTTTTCATGAGGACGCAATTGCCTGGATGCATAGGCAATCACTTTCCCATGCTGCTGAAGAACACAACCTAAACCCTTCCCCGATGTATCACTATAAATAGTGAAACCTCCGGACCCTGATGGCAACGTCAAAATAGGAGCAGACGTCAACCTCTTCTTCAACTCCTCAAAAGCAACCTGGCAATCCTCCGTCCAAACAAACTTCACATCCTTCCTCGTGAGTCTGGTCATCGGCTCGGCAATCCTCGAAAAATCTTGCACAAACTTTCTGTAGTAGCCTGCCAATCCCAAGAAACTCCTGATCTCTGCTACCGAACTCGGAGTCTTCCAAGATTCCACTGCTGAAATCTTCTTCGGATCCACTAAAATACCATCACCAGTCACAACATGCCCCAAGAATTCTACCTTGTCCAAGAAAAACTCACATTTGGACAACTTTCCATACAGCTTCTCCTTCCTCAGCACATCCAACACAATCCTCAAATGCTCCTCATGCTCCTCCGGTGTCCTCGAGTATATGAGTATGTCGTCGATGAACACCACCACGAACTTGTCAAGGTACTGGTGGAACACCTTGTTCATCAAGTTCATAAATACCGCCGGTGCATTAGTCAAACCAAACGGCATCACCATAAACTCGTACTGACCATACCGAGTTCTAAAAGCAGTCTTCGGTATGTCCTCCGGCTTCACCTTCACCTGATGGTAGCCTGATCTCAAATCTATCTTAGAAAACACCTTCGCACCACTCAACTGATCAAACAGATCATCAATCCGTGGCAAAGGATACTTATTCTTGATAGTGAGATTATTCAAAGCCCTGTAATCAATGCACATACGCACCGATCCATCCTTCTTCGGTACAAACAATACCGGGGCTCCCCATGGTGAAGAACTCGATCTGATAAACCCCTTATCCTGCAATTCGTCCACCTGCTTCTTCAACTCGACCAGCTCGCTGTTGTTTACTCTATAGACATGCTGCAAAATTGGTTCTGCACCTGGCACCAAGTCTATAAAAAATTCAATATCTCGATCTGGCGGCAATCCTGGCAATTCCTCAGGAAACACATCCAAGAATTCTGCTATCAACGGATGCGGCAACTCCTTGTCTTCCACCATAGCTCCACATATAATGCCTTCTTCCTGCTCCGCAGCTCCTCTAACAAACTCAAACTCTGGCTCTCCTGGCGGACCAAACAAAACTCTACCTCCTCTACAATCTATGCTAGCACGGTGCCTACTCAACCAATCCATCCCGAGTACAATGTCGTAGCTCGGAAGTAGCATTACAAGTAGACACGCACTCAACTCCCGGCCTCCCAGAGTAACTCTCCGATCCTTGCAAATATCATTAACCAGGATAATGCCTCCCCCGGTCATGATCTTGCAAGTCCTAAGCAAAGACTCAGCTATCAAACCATGCTTTAGAGCAAAAGAAACAGATACAAAACTATGGGAAGCACCACTATCAAACAAAGCTAAAGCTGGAATAGAATCAAGAAGAATAGAACCTGCGATGACATCTCCGGTGGGTTCCTCCTCTTCGACTGTCATAGCAAACGCTCGTCCCTGCCGAGCACCTCCCTGCTGTTGATGCTGGATAAAACGCTGCTGCTGTGTCGGAAGCGGTCCCCTCGGTTGTGCTGCAGGTGGTCTCATCTGTGCCCTCGGAGCTGGAGCTGCTCCCTGAACTGCACGACGAGGACACTCCCTCAATTGATGCCCTTCAGTACCACAATACAAACAAACTCCTAGCCTCTTTCTGCAAACTTCCCAGATATGGCCGGGCTTCTTGCAGAAGTTGCATAGAGCTTGCTGTAACTGCCTCTGCTGCTGAGGTGCCTGGTGAAAAGGCGCTCTAGCTGGAGTCTGATTCTGCTGTGGCTGCTGGAAAGGTCTGGACTGGAAATGAGGACGTTTGGCAGATACTGCACTGCCGTTGGCCCCCAGAAAAGAATCACGGTTTCTCTTGGTCTTCAACCCAGATTCCGCTCAACCTTGCGTGCCTCCGCAAGTATCTCCGAGTATGTCTCATAAAAAGACGGAATGAGAATCTTCACCTCCCAGTTTAGACCCTCTCGGAAACGAATAGCTCGAACCTCCGGCTCCCTCACCAGATACTCTGTAAATCGGCTCAGCCTACCGAACTCTGCAGCGTATTCCTCCACAGACATGCTTTCCTGAATGAGACTCTCAAATTGTCTCCCCAAGTCAAGCCTGTCTATCCGGGCGAAAAACTTCTTCTTGAAAAGGTCCCTGAATACCTCCCAAGATTGTCCTGCGTCAACTAGAACCGGCTCATTCCTGAACCAGGTACGAGCGACGTCGAACAGTTGAAGTCCTACTGCCTCAACCTTCAGATCTTCAGAAAGACGGGACACCCTCATAAGACGCTCAATGTCCTCGAGCCAATCATCAGCATAGACGATGCCCTCCGTCCCTTTGAAAACCCTAGGCTCTAGTTTCTTGAAGTCCTGAATGTTGCCTGGCCGAAGCTGAGCAACTTGAGGAACAACCTGCTGCTGGATCGAAACTCCTCTCTCAACTACAGCACGAGCAAGCTGATGAGCACTCTCGATGCCCTGCCGTAGAACGTCGGTCTGCCTCTGATGTGCCTCTGACTGAGCCCTCTGTGCCTCGAGCATCTCACGAAATAGTGTAAACATCTGTGACGCCTCTGCTGGCACAGGAGGTGGAGGTGGAAGCCCCTCAGATACAGCTGGCACAGTCCTCTGAGTAGATGGTGGACCTCCGAAAGCAGCTGACACTCCAATCACCGGAGAAGTGACTGGTGCAGGCCCTCGGGATGTCGCAGACCTCTCAGAAACTGCTCTCCCCTGCTGTGATATAGTCTTAGGCGGCATCCTGAGACAAAGCGAAAGAAGAATCAATATGGCACAAGATGTAAGATATCAAGGAAAGGACAGTTTAAGGGATCAAGTATCAATGTCAAAGGAGTATAGTTGAATCAAAAGAATTTTCCTAGATGTGATTGAGTATCTCAGCCTATATCCTATATCCTATCGCAGGCTCGCAGTAGTACAACTAAGTTGTCGCACTACCACGACATCACATACTTGTGAAGCTAGACCTGCATGGGCCACCACCAAAAACGTGTCACGACCCGCACCCGGTGTAAGGGCACTAGTCGGAAACAACGCCCAGCCTACGCCGCAGAATCGGCGGTAGAACGCTGTCTAGATAATCTATCTAATATAATGAACCACCAATAATGATAAAATACTCAATCACAGAACTAAGATGGAAAGAGCACGAATCAGATAAAGAAATGAATAGTCACAATACAACTCATGAGTCTAAAATAATACATCAATGAGTCTGAAGAAAGAACAGAAATAAGCTGGAGACAAATCCAGTACAAAGAATACTACAAAACTATAAAGCTACAACTCCAGGGTCAACTGTCTCAGTTGGGATAAGTCCCTCTTGAGCCAGGGTCTCAGAATCTAAACCTACAACATCTGGGGTCCATAATAGGTAGGGTACTCCTCAGTATCATCTGGAAAAATATATCCAGTCAGGAAAGGAGCAGAGTACAACCCTAACAGCAGTTCTCAAACAATGATAAAAACTATGTAACAGTAAATAGCTGTGGATAAACAAGATGCATAAATAGAGACAAGGATGTAGAGACAATAAGGAAATACTGGAAAGAAATACAATAATGAACAATATGATGATGGAACAAGAATACTAATGACTAAGTGTGTGAGTACTAGCTTTAATATGTGATCGGCTTGGGAACTTGCACAAGAGTATAATGGCCTGGTTAATCATACGTGCGGTGTATGATCAACACTCACAAGAACAAGACATGCACAAGGAGGGTATGATCACATATCTACACTAAAATACTCCCCACCCCCGACTGGTATAATAGATCCAACCACGGTACGTTATGGCACTAGATTCCCCAAGAAGATAGCTAGTCTCCCCGAGAATCGGTGTCTGTACATGTACAAGATAACCAATGAAACAATACTTGCACCATATACACCATATACCAAGGAATAACATCTCATGACGAGATCCGGATATACCAATCCGTGTAACCATAGTGTCAAGAGAACATGTATATCTACACTAGATACAACGAACATAGAGGATATCATAAATGAGAAACTATCAGAGAATGTACTCGCCTGAAGTCCAATAAACAGTCTCACAAATGTCTGACTCGGTGCCTCGAAGACCTAGATATGGAATACCACATTAATACAAGGTCCCGGAAAGAGAACAAGTCAAACTAGGCAATTTCTAGGTCAATAAGTCAATTCTAAGTCAAAAGTCAACTATGGTCAACTCTAAAGTCCACTAAAGTCAAACATGGTCAAACCCAAAGTCAACCTCACAAGACATCTATAAAATAATATAGAGATAAACTACAATAATTTAGGAATCAAATTAGATTCCAATAGATACCCACACAAGAATACTAATAATACAAATAATGCACACTCTAAATAATGTATATACAAACCAAATAGAATAATATATTATTATTAGTATTATACCTCACAACACCTATATATATACATATATAAATCAAAATACATATATATATATAAACAATTTAATAACTATATACTTATATATACATACATATAAACTTACAAAATTAAAATACCAAACACATGCACATATGTACGTATTTTACATGGCTAGAAGCACACATAAAAATACATTCATTAATATACAAATAATTATATAATAATTATAAATAATATAATTACTCATTAAACACATAAATATATTTTACAAAACCTTTATTGTATAAAATATTTTATTAACATAAGTACATATATAATTGCATGCAAGAAAGCTACATACATATTTTTATACACCACATTAGAACACATAGAAATATCTATAGATCTATGCTACAATAAATACCATAATAAATACACTAAAATAATATATAATATCTATATATATATACTAATTATAAATGAAGAATTGAACCACAATTAATTAGATCTATGCAAAAATACACACAATTGGAGAGTATCTCACCGTATCCCACTAGATCTAGGATACGCATGCGACACGAGTCCAACACACAACCAAATGCACCCCGAAGGACACAAACAAATCACAAATAATATTTATGAACAAATCAAAGCGTCAAAAGTAGATCTATGTGTCCGTGTCAAAATACGACATGTTCAAAGCCCCGTGTCGGAGGAAAACCCCCAAATGACACGTATCACCAAATAGTTGGGATACGAACCACAAGTATCCCAATATGGATACGACACTAGCCTCAAACACAAATCTCATGTTCAATTGATCTATAGGATCAATTGACACACACAACAAAATATAAATTCAGAATTCCAACAAAATTGACACAAAAAGCACCATAACTTTCTCCATGGGTCTCCTATGAACACAAAACAAAGTCCTATGGGTAGTATATACATATAGGTTGATTTTACATGATTAAATCCCAGATTTAGAAGCTATTAAAATAGGAAAAACTGAATTATACCTATTGAGAGATGGATTCCCAATGAAACCTCCAATTGAGATGAACTTGCTTCCAAATTGTAGATCCTTGCTCCTCTTTGTAGATCCTTGCTTCCTTCTTCTAGATTCTTGCTTCCTCCTTCTCTAATGGTGAATTGGGAAAAATTTGGAATGAATTTGGTAGGGAATTGGATTGTGAATGGAGGGAATTTGGTAGTGGGAGAATTCTAGATCTAGATTTGGAATGAAATGGGAGGAGAGAGAAATTTCCCCCCTCCTATATAGGCCGGCCATAGCCCCTCCCCCAAGAAATTGTAAAATGTCCAATGTACCCCTTGGGGCCTCTCATGAAGAAATAATTAAGGAAAGAAGCTTCTAGTCTAATCATTTAATTAATTTAATCCATCTCCTTAACTATGGGCTTTCTAAATGGGTCAAGTCTAACTAATTAATTCATGTTGGTCCATGGGTCCAAACTAAACTAGTTGGGTCCACTAAAATAAGTCCAAAATAATTAAATAACATCCAACAACAATTAAATAATACAACAAAAATTATTTACCATGCACAATATTTATTTAAATAGAAAATTACTAAAATACCATTTTTCCTAAAATGTGGTAGTGACATCAGGTGTCCTGGGTTATGATGTACTTGATAAGACAAGTACGAGAAATATCGGGTCTCGATATCCATGTCTATGTGACGTTACACAACTCCGCGCACGGGGTTGGCACCCGACTGGTAATCGGACGCTAAGCAAGTCACTCGGTCATGGGTTGAACAGTTAAACAAGTTTATATATGAATCTACAAGAACTCAAGTAAAATACTATAATAGGAATCACTGCGAGTTGACAAGCTATACTTGTCCACTGATGCAAAATTAAGCCAAGGAAATAAATAGCAAGCTGCAGGGTTTGGCAAGGTACACTTGCATGTGGTTCCGGTTCCAATTGCGGCTCTGACTTCAGCTGGAATTGCAGGCGGTACTCCGGTTGCTAAAATAAATATCACCATCAGATCCAGAAAATATCAATCAGCTAGAAATGCCTGTCCTTGAGTCCAATTTGGAGACAAGGGCAAAAATGATAATTTTGGGTCAAAACGGGGTCCACATGTGGGCCCGCTTTGCACCGAAAAATGTGTCAGGGTCAAAGGTCTCCAAATTCACCAAACTTAGTGTCAACAGGTCAGGAACGATGATACGAACCCAACGGAACTTCCAGAATTGGATTCCGATGAGCCGATCACAAAATCGTCTGTCGAGCGGGGCCTGTGGGGCCCACGACACGCGATTTTGTCAACGTTCTCAGAATCGAACCAAACTTGGGTCACAGGACCAGCGTATCGCTACGAGTCCGATGGCGCAAGTTTCATTTCAATCCGATGTGTGTACACAAAGTTAGGTCACGATTCAGAAAAGTCGGATACGGGGCGTTGTCCGCGGATACGCACTGATTTCGGTGTGCACGCACATCCGAATCAGCTTCTGCGAAATCCCGCACGTCCGTATCAACGACGCGCACATATCTGTGAAGACCGCACGCGACCAAGTCGTCCCGTTTGGCGGGGCGTACCCAGTTCCGGGGTGAATCAGGGCATTGTTTTTCCTGTTTTTGGATCGCGGTTCGCGATCGCCACAGGACGCGGTGCCCCGAGCGGGTTGCACGGGCACCGAGGGGGTCATGCAGGCTACGCAACGCAACTGACGAAATCGAAAACGGGTAAACGAGCAGTGAGATACGCGTACCTGAACAGGGTCCGAAAAACCCGAAAAAACCGTGTCCGACACAAGGACCTAGGGTTTTAGGGTTTGGGGGTTCCTAACGGAGCTCCGGCGGCGCTGCGGCGGGGGAGGCCGGCCGGAGGGGCTAGGGCGGTGGTCGACGAGGCTGGGCGGAGGCACGGCGGCCGGAGTAGGCGTCGGAGCAGCTGCTGGGCCGCTCGGCTGGGAAGAAGGAGGGGGGGAGGAAGGAGGAGGAGGAGAAAGGGGGAGCTGCGGGCGGCGGCGTCTCCGGAGGATCCTGGTGGAGGCGAGGCGGAGCTAAGGCGGTGGCAGCGAGGCATCGGCGGGGGAGATCTGGCCGGAGGAGGCTCGGGGGGGTTTATATAGAGCTGAGGAGAGCGGGGCCGAGCGGGGGAGGCGGAGGAGAGGGTCGTCGTGGGCCGGGCAGAGCGGGGGCGAGCCGGACGGAGCGGCGGGCGGCGCGGCCGGCGGAAGCGGGGGCCGACCGAGTCGCGCGGGGGAAGTGGGGGTGTAGGCTAGCGGGTCGCGGGTGCGGGTCGGGTTCGGTTGGGCGGACCCGACCCGACCCGATAGGCCAATAGGTTGGGCTGGGCCGGGGTTTGGGTTTGGGCTGGGGTTTGGGCTGGGCTGGAAAATAAAATAAATAATTAAATAAATAATTAATTAATTAATTAATTAATTAATTAAATAAATAATAGTTTTTAGGTGATTAAAAATAGGTCCGGGGTCCAATAAATTCTCAGAAAATTACCCTAAGTCCAGTTTTTCATTTTACACCCAAAAATATTATTTTTATAATATTTTAATATTATGTCTTATCATTTAAAAATCATTTAATAATTAAAATCCTGATTTTAATTACAGAAAATTTCCAGAAAATTCCAGAAAATTGTGAAAAATCCAAATTTAAAATTTTTAAAAAAAATCAGGGGGTTTACAGTTTTATCTCACCAGTACTTGTATAAAGTGCTGACCCACCAACAGTTTGCTTGTTCTCAGGTGCTTGTTCGTCCGAGAAAGCGATAGCCGTGCCTCATCTCAAGGAACCGAAAATCTGGAGTCGATGCCTTGAGCCGCATCGAGATTGTGCCTGCTTTGAGTTGCTTTTGTATAGAGGGACATGATGTATGGAACGGTGTCATTGTATTCAAGAGATAGAGTGCTTGAGTGAATTATAACCTCGGCCATGTGCCGCTTGTAACACTTTTGATATCAATAAAAGAGCCTGTTTTCATATGCCATTGTGTTCTTTACTTTTCTGCAAATGTTATGTGCCATTGCTTCAGTATTGAATAGCTTACTTGTCCTTGTATCAAGCTTTGGCCTTGTGCAAGCGCACTTTAGGCTTGCACGGCATCACGTCCCGATGAGAACGATTGTCCTGCGGGAGAGCTGCAACGTGGTGATTCACGTTCAGCGGGGACTAATGGGCTTGCGGGAGATTGGGGCGTGACATAGTTAGGGTTCCGATTCAACATATTCCTCTTCCGAATGCCCTTCTCAGCCATAACGACACTCACTTCGCTCGCCTCCGCCGGAACTCTAGCCGCTCTTCAGGGCAGAGCTACGACTACGATAGCTGCTCTCCTTCCTTCGGGTGCCTTACTGAAGAAGTTAAAAATGATCGTACCCGTTTTTTCAGGCATGTTCGGCAGGACACTGGAGTTGAACGGGTTGGAGTTACTACAAGTAAATGTCTTTATTCCATCCTAAAGAACATGAGAATTTTTTTTCCGTGGTTCCTATGCCGCCTCGTTTCCGCCTAAAACCATTTTGAAAGTGGTTTTATGAACATCCACATTAGTTTTGACCGCTAGTATGACACGTGACAATACTTGAGTGAAATGGTAAATATCTATCCTAGTTTTGGTGGATAAACAAAAATAGACTCAAACAGAGTCTATTTTTGTTCACCCACCAAAACTAGAGTGGATGTTCACCATCCACTCAAGTGTTGCCATGTGTCATTTTCATCAAACCTAAAACCAATTTGAAAGTGATTTTATGAACATCTACACTAGTTTTGACCGCTAATATGACACATGATAATACTTGAGTTGAAGGGTGAATATCTACTCTAGTATTAGTGGGTGAACAAAATTGAACTATGTTTAGTCCATTTTTGTTCATCCAGAAATATTAGGATGTATGTTCACCCTTCTACTCAAGTGTTGCCGCATATTATTTTCATTCAATCTAAAACCACTTTGGAAGTGGTTTTGTGAATATCCACACTAATTTTGACCTCTAATATAACATTTGGCTATACTTGAGTGGAAGGATGAATATCATGGGCGACACTGAGCCATGGTAGGTTGGACAACAACCCATGGCTTAAAGACTAAAGGGGCACCAATATAGATGTATCTAAAGTAGAACAATTATGTATAATGGATCACCGTTAACAAAAAATAGTTGTGGTGTAGTGGTTATTATGTTAAACTTTAAAAATAGAGGTCTCTTTTCTGTGGGTGAACAAAAATGGACTTAAAAAGTATAAAAAAACAAAAAATAAAAACAAAAATAGACTCTGTTCCACCAAAACTAAAGTGGATGTTCACTCTTCCACTCAAGTGTTACCAAGTGTTATTTTCATCCAACCTAAAATCGATTTGTGAACATCCACATTACTTTTGACCGCTAGTATGACACGTGACAATACTTGAGTGGAAGGGTGAATATCTACTCTAGTTTTGGTAGAGTCCATTTTTGTTCTTCCACCAAAACTACAGTGGATGTTTAATCTTTCACTCAAATATTGTCACATGTTATTTTTTATCCAATCTAAAACCACTTTGGAAGTGGTTTTGTGAACATACACACTGGTTTTGACTGCTAGTGTGACACGTGGCAATATTTGAGTGGAATGATGAATATCTACTCTAGTTTTGGCTGGTGAACACAAACGGATTTGACAAACAAGCATACAAAATCAAATGTTATTCATTTGTTGTTTTCACTGATGGCTGAAACAACACATATCTCTACTCTTATAATGAGGTTGAAAATGACTCAAAATTGAGCTGTCTAAGTCGTATGTAAATACTCCACTAACTATTTTAAAAAAATAACTAACTATGTAACTATTTAATATTATTTATTTACAGCTAAACAATTCTAACTTAAGTGGTTAAGATTAGAAGTATTTTTCTTGGTTACTTTAGTTCAATTTTTAGAAAAAATAATATTTATAATAATTATATTTTTTTTTTGTACATACAATGTACGTTACTAGTTTCATTTAAAATGAGAACGAAATTGATAATGGAGTGTTTGGATAGAGTTTGGGGATTAAATGGAAATTTTGAAATGCTCCAACTCAATAAGCGTTTCCTAAAATGGACGTTGCTATAAAACAAAATAAGCACGACTCATAAACATCTCATAGCTTAACCCTAATGCCATCGACGAAGAATCAAACTTCGGCAGAGAAAAGCTGAATTAGTTGGATTATGTATATTCTCTGAGAGCTTGAATTTGTAATTAAGTTAATTGTCTAAATAGCGCCTAAAAAATTGTGGTGCTCTTTATTTTTGTAACCGAGTATTTTTTGGGATTAATTTGGTGTCTAAGTTTTATATTTTGATTTAAAAAGTATGTGAACTAGCTTCTCTTGCTTTTAGATAAAAAAAATGCTAAAAATGGACACGGATCACGTGTCTTATTGTTAGGATTTTTTTTTTTTTTTTTGAACTATTATTTTCAAAAGAATATTTGTGTTCGAAAAAATTATACATACAAAAATAAGTTTTGTCAAGTACAAAATGACGGTTCTATAATCAATCATAGCCAACGTAGAGGCTGATCATGACTAAAATAATCCTAAAAAAATAGGACACGTGACCATCACATAGATTTTTTTAACTATTTCCATCAAAAAGTACCAACGAAACCTATTTCAGGCACTCTTTAAACCAAAATACAAAACTTAGATATTAAATTAAAAAAAATTCAATCACCAAAATGATAACCACAAAGATATTTTTGTGTGATGCAAATTACTAAATTGTTAACATTTCTCATACGCCATTTGGACAATTAACACTTTGTAATTTGATTATGGCCAAAAATAAAAAAATCTTTGTAATTTGATGGGATTATTCTGACCATTATTGACGAAAAGTGACAGAGCATAGCAGATTTACAAATTATAATTAGCGAAGAAATGAAAAGTCCTCAAATTTGTTTAAAAAAAGGCAAATTATAAAGCACTCAACATTTTACTTAGGACAACACATTATTTCAGGACAATCCTAATTTTTAAAATTTGTACCGAGGACAACCCAAATTTTACTCAGGACAGTCCAACCCTAACCGCAACCGCCAGAGGAGGAGGAGGAGGAGGAGGAGGGGGGCTCCCCTGCCTCCGCCGCGCGCAGCTCTCCGTGCACTTCGGCTCAGCCGTGTGCTGCCCTCGCGTGCACGTGTGCCTACGTCTCCGTCCCGAAAAGCCCCCGCTCGCCGTCGTCCTCCGCTGCTATTGTTGTTGCCACCCGTACCCTATCGCCGCCCACTGCTGCTGCTACTAATATCGCTGCTGCTGCAACTTCTTCTTCCTCTTCTTCTATCCTCCTAATTATTAGGACTATTTTCAATTGGAAGGACTGTCAATATAGAGAGAGTCTTAATAATTAGGACTGTAAAAAATGTTGACAGTTTTGAAAAAAAAAATGGACAGCCTAAAATAATTTTTTCGATGACAAATTTATATATAAGTCAAATTTGTTTTTTGGCTAGCTATAGAATTTGCTAAAAAAATTGGTAAGTTTTGACAAATTATAAGGGCACTACACTTATTACTTGGGGCTAGCCCAATGTAATTTTTCCCAAAATTACAAGTTTGCCACTCTTAAAGTTACTTGGGGCTAACCCACACCAAGCTATATATGTGAACAAAATTTCTATTTTAGGCATTTCACCCTCACTTAAAGAAACTCTCATTCTCCAAGTCTAAATCTAAATTTGAAAATTGATAGTTGTGGTCCCAAGTGGAAGAGAATTTTGCTTTGGTGATTGTCCAACGAATATTCTTCCGGTATGTCTTCGACAACATACGATGAATAAGTTTTGCGATTGTCAGAAAAAAATTTAGTTTTTTTTTTTACTATTGTAGGAACAATGCATGAAAATATCTTCGATGACGAAGTCAGATCATGCAATCCATTAAATATGCACTCCGAATGTTCCGAAGAACATGTCGGTTGTTCCGAAGCACCTACGGTACGTAAAACGACAACCCTAATTCGACAGTCATCGTGTAAGGACTGTATAAAATTAGCCAGTCCTATATAAATATAGGACTGTCAATAATTCTACAGTCCTATATAAATATAGGACTGTCAGAATTTCGACAGTCCTATATAAAAGTAGGACTGTCATAATTTTGACAGTCCTATATACAAATAGGACTGTCAAAATAGTGACAGTCCTGGATCTTAAAGACTAAATTATTTGAAGTGCCAATTATATGAAGTTATTAATTTTTATATTATTTTATATTGGTTATAGGACCAACCTTGTACAGATGTTGTGGTACATCCTGTTATTGGGGTTGATGTATATGATATATTCTCAACGAATATTCAATTTGCAACCCAGGAAGAAGCATTAGATTGGTGCAGAGAAGTTGAAAGACGACATAACATAGTAATTGTCATTACAAGATCCATCAGATCTCGGCCGGGCCAAAAATATGTAGAGCTGGGGTGCAAAAGAGGAGGTGTGTTTATGGAGCATCATAAAAAAAAATGGTGTTGTTGAAAAAAAATCCCTAAGAAAAACGTTGGGACGAGAAAATGTGGTTGTCCATTGAAGGTGTTGATTATAAAAGTAGAAGATGTGAAGTGGATAATCGAAGTTAAGAATTGAAGACACAATCATACTATTCCAGGGACACTTACGGGTCATGCCTACGTGGCACGGTTGAAGGAGGATGAGAGAAAATTGGTTGAAGAATTGTTCCTTTCCGGAGTTGCACCGAAACAAATTTATTCTGCCGTGCGACAAAAAGAAGATGGGAACAAGTCTACCATGAGGACGATCTATAATAGTTTGGCCAGATCAAAATTTAAAAGTATGAAAGAAAGAATGGCGATGCAGCAAGTATTGAAGTTGCATGGGGAGCATCACTACGTGGGGTACCATAGAAGACATCCACAAACTTATGAACTCCTTTCGTTGTTTTGGGCTCATCATGATTGCACACACTTGGCTCGGTCCTTCGCAGACGTATTGATCCTTGATTGTACATATAAGACCAACAAGTTCAAGATGCCTCTTTCTCACGTTGTTGGGTTTACGTCTACGGAAAAAATATTTACAATCGCTTTTTGTTTTATGAAGAGTGAGACAGTAGAGGATTACACATGGACGTTGAGGAAACTACAATACCTTTACACAGGTTAAAAAGAGCCCTCTGTTTTTGTTAGCGATAGAGAATATGCGCTGATAAATGCTATAGATATTGTATTTTCTCATGCGCATAGACTACTATACACTTGACATATAAATCGAAATATCCAGGCTCAATGCAAGAGAAAATTTAAAAATGTGGACGGTAAAATCGACATGCTTCGCTTTGAAGAATCCTACAGTGATTGGAGTCTTGTATGGCGAGCAAGTACTATAGACAACTACGACACAGCATGGTACATGTTCCAACAAAAGTGGGAGACGAGTAACCCGACATGCATATCTTATATCAATGATACTTGGCTAGAACCACATAAAGAGCATTTCGTCTTATCATGGACGAACATGGTGAAGCATTATGGCACAATCACTACGAACCGGGTCGAAGGATCACACTCAAGTTTAAAAAGATATCTACGGTCATCGATCGGTAATTTTGTCTCCGTTTGGAATCGATTCATTTGATAATTATTTCCACGGTGAACGAGATTGTAGCATCATTTGAGATGAGCCTCAATATTGCAAAGCATGAATACAAGCATGAACACCTCTTGGATGGTTTAATCCATGTAGTATCTCACAAGGCCTTAGGCTTATTGTTTGAGAAGATTGGTAGGTCAAAGTCGGTGGGTTATGATCCCGAGGTTTGTTGTTGTTCATATCGACATTCACTCGGACTTCATTGTGCACATGAGATCAACGAATATCATCGTGAATCTATACCTATTCCAATAGATGTTGTTGATCAATGTTAGAGACAGTTGTCGATAATGCCGACGGTGGAAGTTCAAGATGATTTCTTTGCTTTGCCACAAGTGAAACTCCTGCACGCAAGATGGTGTATCGCATCGGAACCGGAGAGAAGATCCTTTGAGGTTAAATCCAAGAAATTGCAGTCCCGGCAACAACTCGATTGCAAGAGCCATCTGTTGTTCGAACTCCTAAGGAAAGACCACAGTCAAGAAAGAGTAGAGCAAAAAAGAAGGAGGAGGAGTCAACTAAAAGAGATCCATCCTTATTTGAACATATTGAACGCAGTTTGGAGGCAAAGTCCGTAATGGATATGGTGGTATTTTCGCAGAAAAAGAGTAAGCTTACTATTCGAAGGGGGAAGAAACAGAAAACGAACGATGCAGTCACGGCGGAGGGTTTAGATAACTTTTCTTATTCATATAGTCTATACATTAAAAATTTCCTACCTGAGATACGTAATTTCATTTAGTCTATTGTTGATGTTCCTAAGGATGGCCATTGTGGATATCATTCACTAGCAAGACAACTAGGCTATTCAGTTGAAACAGGATGGAGACAGGTTAGGGAAGAGCTGTACGAGGAGTTGGAGTCTCGACTACCCTTCTATAGGCAGATACTCGGCAAAGAATTGTTAGAGATTTGTTGGCAAGCATACCTTGTACGAAAACAGTTACCGGACCAGACCATTACATGGATGTCCCGCCTGCTGCTTACGTATTCTCTAATAGGTATAAGATACCTATTGTAAGGTATAAGATACCTATTGTAATTATCTCACAAGGTATTAACAATACTTTCTTTCCAATGTGTGCTCCCCCGGCCGAACATGGAGTATCCAATCTATGTTGCATAGGGCTTGTCGGACAACACTTCGTCATCCCAAGGTTGATCGATCATTCTCCTATTCTGCCACCTTATACGCTTTGGTATAAACACACACCAGAGGAAGTGATCGCATGGACAACACCCTACACGGATGCAATGGCTGCCTGTAAGAAGATGATGAAGATGGAGGATCCAAAAATCATGCCGAACGACTACTTTGATATTCTAATCGATTGATACTGTATATTGAAATGTATTTTGTGTAATGAGCCATGTATGTTTAACTGTATATTGAACTGTATGTTGTGTGTATGTTGTGCAATGAAAGGAGTTATCTAATTGATACTAATCGATTTTGACTGTATGTTGTGCATTGATACTAATCGATACTAGGACTGTCAATATGTAAAAGTGCCAGGAAACTAGGATTGTCAAAATTATGACAGTCCTACTATATAGTAGGACTGTCAAAATTTTGACAGTCCTAAACTTTACCCACTGTCTGTATGCATAGTTATATGTAAGTTTAGGACTGTCAAAATTATGACAGTCCTAAACTTTACCCACTGTGTATGCACAGTTATATGTAAGTTTAGGACTGTCAACATTATGACAGTCCTACTATATACTAGGACTGTCAAACTTTTGACAGTCCTAAACTTTACCAACTGTCTGTATGCACAGTTATATGTAAGTTTAGGACTGTCAAAATTATGACAGTCCTACTATATACTAGGACTGTCAAAATTTTGACAGTCCTAAACTTTACCCACTGTGTATGCACAATTATATGTAAGTTTAGGACTGTCAACATTATGACAGTCCTAGTATATACTAGGACTGTCAAAATTTTGATAGTCCTAAACTTTACCCACTGTTTGTATGCACAGTTATATGTAAGTTTTACCCACTGTTTGTATGCATAGTTATATGTAAGTTTAGGACTGTCAAAATTATGACAGTCCTAGTATATACTAGGACTGTCAAAATTTTGACAGTCCTAAACTTTACCCACTGTGTCTGCACAATTATATGTAAGTTTAGGACTGTCATAATTTTGACAGTCCTGGAAGATACTAGGACTGTCAAATACATGACAATCCTAAACTTTATCCACTGTCTGTATGCACAGTTATATGTAAAATTAGCTCCACTGTCTGCACATTTGACAACTGTATATATGTAGCAAAATTAGAACACAAATTGTATGTATGTAGCAATTGTAGCAAATTATCAAATTGTAGCAATTGAAGCAAATTCATTCAAAGTGTGAATAGTAGCAAATTCATTCAAAGTTTTACAACTCAAATTCATAGTTTAAACTTTTACAAGTCTCAAAAGTCATATTCATTGAAAGTTTTACAAGTCTTCAAACGGGGCCTAAACTTCATGCCGCATCTTTGTACGTTGCTCTCTATTTTCCAAGAAAGGAAAATTTTCAGCGTTGTCGATTTGTTGGAGTTCGTCATTGATTGTCATATAATTCGAACCCTGGCAACTTACGAGGCTTCTTCCCAACTTCTTCACTTTCCTTACCTATTCATGAGAATTAAAAAAATTTATTATAAACATTTACAAATATCAAACTGAAAGTGTAGAAGTTGGCTCACCATCTTGACCAATGCAGTATATAAGACCGATTTGGCAGGAAGATCTGAAGGTACACGCACAATATCGCCTCCGCGTTGGAACTAGGTAGGTAGTCCGACACCGACGTAGTAGGCAAGGTAGTTGTCGCTACACTCCGCCATATTGACTACTGCTTGTCGTTTGGTTTCTCTAATAACGTGGCGTTGCCACTCGGTGAAGAAGTCCGATACCTAGTTGAACGCCGCAGGAATATAGTTTAGCAGTTTTGTACCTCGCGGAGGAGTTATCATTTTCAAAGTGCGCTTTGGGACAGTTTGTACGTAGCCAAACTAACGGAGCACTCTATCCGGCATATAAGCCTCCTCGATTTCATGACAACTGATAAGACCGTGATATAAAGCGACTAGTTGCAATGGACGACTAGTCTGTCGCAAATCACGGTATGGATCCCAAATAATTTGTACCGCATAAAATTTAGCATAACGTCATTTAGCATAACGTAGTCAATTAATACCAATTAAGTAAAAAATTATGTCTAAATTCACCTATTCTGTCGTCATATCTTCGAGTGCATTTCGTAGGGCGGCCAATGTGTGAGAACGTTTAGCATCTTCCTTAGTTGGCTTCCATCGGCACATTCTAGGAAGGTTCTCGTCATACCCTCGGTTAAGTTTCGCCCGCTGCATGGTTGGAATGTGCTCGTATATCCATGCCTTCACGTAACCAGGTTAAAAAAATATTAGTCCAAAAATAAACAACAAAATTTAAAATTATGTATACAAGTTGACAAAGATATATCTATACATGGAGTAGAGTCTGGCATCCGAATATTGTCTTCGAACCCATGCGGGATGTCGCACCAAGCTCGCGGTAAAGGTATGCTAGTATACCGCTTCCCCAAGATATTTCTTCCAATGTGTCAATGTTGTCCAAATTGAGGAGATATTTGGCATGTATGGACGTTCCAGACTTATCCGTAATGCCGACAGCCCCTAAGATGAACTGCATATATCCGCGGGCCACATTATCGCTATTATCTATTTCGGGGTCCGGATCAGCGAATATCTCCTCCAAATATTTTAGAGGAAGTCCGTAGGACTTCTTGAATTCTCGAAGACCGGTAAAACTAGTGGCATCAACTCCCAGACACCCTGATACATAATCCACAATATGGTCGTAAAAGTTGATGCTCGACTCATCAAAAGTTTGATTCATCATGACTCGACCATCAACCCTAAGTCCCAATATATGATGGACGTCATCAAGTGTAATCGTCAACTCCCCATTGGGTAGATGGAAAGTGTTGGTTTCTGGATGCCATCGTTCTACAAATGCTGATATCAGTGCATTATCCACCGTCGTATATGAGTAGCTACCCAAATATTGTAAACCGGTGGGACTGATTTTTGCCTTCACATCGTCTCCCAATAATTTATAACTCCATGTATTGCATTTTTTCTCGTGGTTGATCACCAATATACGAGAACTCTCCTGAAAAGTAAACAATTGGATGAAGTTATACCTTTATGTAAAATGTACTTATCTATAAATAATTGGATGAACTTTGAACTTACAACTATATATAAAATTATCATAACGTAATGTACTTACCGGATTATTCCATATTTAGTATGCAATATGGTTTTCAACCGACGGTAACATAGAGCAACCGTTTGGACGAGTCTCGACTGGACTATGTGGCTGCTCAGAAGGTTCTGAACCATCAGTAGCCCAGTTTCCGAGGGTTTGTGGGAGACTCTCGACAGGACTATCTGCAGGCTGAGAAGGTCATGAACCATCAGTAGGCCAATTTGGGACATTTGGCATGTCCTCATCGGAGGATGAAGAAGAACCGGAAGAACTAGGAGGAGCACGTCTCTTCGAACGAGTGACAGTCTTCTTCGTCAACGACGTTTCCTCACTTCAGGGCGTGCCTAAGGCTCGCGGATAATGACACCTGGTTCAATAGTACGCGAAACATTGCGTTCCTTACGCATCGACGCAGTAGGGCGTCTTCTGATGATATCTTCATCCACAGTGCCCTTCCGAGGGTCATGACTATAAGACAAAAAATAAAATTTTATTTAACATTCTAAATTAATTTAACATTCAGGACTGTAGAAATTTCTACAGTCCTAAATCTATATGGGACTGTAGAAATTTCTACAGTCCCGCCCGATACTGCTCGATACTGTCGACGATTGTCGACATTGTATGCCCTAAAATCGGGTTCGACCATCCAAGTAAACGTCTAAACTACATCATAAACTACATTCAGGACTTGTATGCCCTCATTTGAAGAATGGAAAGAAAACCACTCAAAATTTTCGAAATGCAATAGGATTTTTTAAATTTTTTGAAAATTTTTGTAAATGCAATAGAACAAGGAGAAAGAAGATTTGTACCTTGATTCTTTCAAGACTTTGGGAGCCATCGACAAGGAGGAGGAGGACGAAGTCGAGGAGAACGGCTCCAGCGGGAGGGGGGAGGACTCCGGTGGTTTTGGGAGGGTTTGGGAGGAGGGTTTCAAGTTTGGACTAGTATGAGTAAACAAATGGACTAGTGTGAGTAAACTTTTTTGCTAGCCCTAATCCTGGGCTAGCCCTCAGTAAACTTTGTAGTGGCTTATAAATTTCCCAAAAAATAGTCCCGATAGTGAGTAGTTGGCGAGGAAAGATGAATATGAAGAGATTCGGCGGCCGGCGAGCTCCCACCGGAACCCCGTCCATCGTCTGGTCCGTCGTCGTCGTTGTCTCCTCCCTCCTCGCCGGAGAATACATCGTCCACAACCTACAAACCCGACCCAGTTACTATTCATCTCCTCAACCTATTCTTCACGGACACGACACAATGAAACGGACACGGCACCATTTTTCTTCTTTTGGAATGCCCGTGCTTCCTACGTCTTCACTAAACGATCGCTCTTTTCTTTCATTTCTATTGCAGACTTTGCCTCCTCCTACTCCAGTGGAGCGGAAGAACTAGCAACAATAAAAAAGAGCTTCAAATTTTTTTTTTCTTTCTTTCTTTTAAAACCTCTTAGTTTACATCTTTCTGATGTAATAATTTACGTTCCTTTGTGCAATTGCTGACTTGTTTTTTTGGGAGAAATTTGGATGTTAAATTGTTGTATTTCAATGGAAATGGTGAAACTAGGGTTTCAGGGAAGGAGCAAGAAGTCCCCATGGGAGATTCTTGTGTCCTTGCTAGTATCTTTCTTTCTATTTTCTCTCTGCCAGTTTGCTCTCTTCATGGTATCTCACCTTTCTCCTTCACTCCCTCTCCTAGCCATGCTCCCCATTTCAGGTTAATCTTCTTTTTCTCGTTTATTGTGACAACTGAGTTGTTAGTTCGATTGTTGCACAAAAATTCCAACTTTTTTCTTTGTTACAGCTTTGGTTCTGGTGGCGGCTATGGCGCTTGGTAGGTGTTGGAAGCGGATTCTCGGGGTTTCGGCATCGGCTCCGGCTTTTGTTCTTTTCAATATATTGTTTCTGTGGGGTGTCTATATTGTAGCGATTAGACAAGGTATTTTTTCTGACCCTATATAGGTAGTTGATGAATTATGGATCCTAGGACAATCACCCACTGGCCCTGAATTTTACTTTTGGAGAGGCAGTTCTGTGCCTCATACCTTCTTTTGGAAGGCTAAAGAACAACCTTTTGCTAGAATTGAGCTATTTGTACGCATTTTTGTTTTATGGAACTCAAAATCAGCTTATTGGAGCTTGTAGCCACATAGCACTGGGTTTGGTATTGCTGAAACTTATCAAAAGTTGCTGCTATAAGTTGTAATCAATATAATTATTGGATAGAACAAAAAAGGGTTTATTATTGAAAGTTTTTCTTCTTCTAGTATTGAATAGAATAGAAAAATAGTAATAGAATTATTGAAAATCTGCTATCAAAAGCAATAAGGTGGTAACAACATGCTCTTCAGTGCTGTAGTTACTGAAAATGACCAAACTTATCATATAAATGTAAATGTAAAGGTACAAATATAACATAAAATTTCAGAAAAAGCTAACGGTGGCTTTGTGAAAAGTGCATGATAAGCTGAAGCAACTCTAGTAAGTAACCCCTTCCTGTTTCAAAAGCAACCCCCTTAACAAGCAACATTTTAAAAAACAAGCAAAAACAACATGTACCAAATACGTTGATGCGATACTTTGCGAAAAGATAAGCAGAAGCAACTTTGATAAGCTGTACCAATCCCTACCTCAAGGCTTAATCAACAATCCGTACACTATGTATGACTTCTGTGTCGGGTCAGGTCAACAATTGTTTGCGAGAAAAAACATTTTGATTTATATATGTTTTATTTATGTAGGTTATGACACTAAGTACATCTTTGGTAAGGGCGGAACCGGAAATTCGAACTGAGGTAGGCTGGGGTGGCTAGGATGGGTTGTGTGTGGGCTGACCTGTATGAAAAAAAAACAAAAAAAAATATGGTAAAAGAAAAGTTTTTTTTTTTGGGTGGGCTGGGCTGGGCTGGCCCACAACCTGGTTCCGCCTCTGATCTTTGGATTCTTGTTGAAAGGAGTGGGTGTTCATGCAAGGAAATGAGTGAGACTATGAGTGTTTTCCTTTGCTATAAGATGAATGCACAAATTACTTTTGATAGATTTGATAAATGTTGATAAAGTTACCAATAGATCCCTTTATAGTTTATACTATAGGATCAGTTACATGAAATAGTGAGATGAACTAAGTGTGAAGCATTTTGTTCATTCAAATACTTTAGCTTTCAGAAAGATCTTCACAAATATAAAAACATACAATGATAATATATCTTAGTTAAACTTTTGTGAATAGCGTCCATGAATTGAAAGTTAAAGGATTTTACTAGCAGTAATGATATCAGTGTATCCTATTTATATCTAGGTTTAAAACTGAAAAAATAAACTTTATCAGTGCATAAAGGTATCAGTGTTCCTCACTGTAGTTCAATATTCCTACCATTCCCAATAGGGTTTTTATTTATTCGTCAGTGGACATGTGAATCTCACAAATTACTTTTGATAGATTTAAGAAAGCTGCAATTGGAATATGACCATTAGTATCGAAAAATATTATTGATTTTTTAATGTTGAGAATTTACAAAACGATATGTAATATTTCCTTCCACCTATCTGCCACCTTCAATCGCTTACTATTTATATTGTAACTTATATTAATTCTGTTGCAGCCATTTCGTTATTCTTCGATGTGGTAATCAATGCTGAATGCACTCTTCTTTTGGTTGCTTTTTATAGGTGAGCCATTTTTCATATTTGCTTATGTTCATGCTTTAAAACCCATATTTTTGTAGCACAAAATGACATGTTACTCTTTGATTGATTTTTGAGGTCACTTTGTTTTTGATGAAAGTGTAACCCACTCATTCTGATTTTTCCTAAGATTTGTTTGGTAATCTAAAACATACGACAGTATATGGAGTGCTGCATGTACATGAAATGCATCGCATCATGCTAGTATATGTCTGTTTGGTTAAGCAACACATGTTGCTCTAGCTTGGGTTGAAGTGTTTGATTATACGTAGCTCACTCTTGTAGGTGACAAATATGCACTACTTGTTCCCTACATGCTTATTGCTTCTTGAGTTACTCCCCACCTCTTTTTCTTTAGAAAATAACTAAGAATTCCAAGCTAATAAGTTTTAGTTCCTGTTGAATTAATTTCTTTGTTAGCATGTGTACCGCCCAGTTTTGCAATTTGAAATGCACTAGTCAAGCAACCTACAACAAAACAAACGTTGGAGCTTTATGAATATGCATCTAATATTGCTGATTCTTGAGTTACGCATATCTCAGGGGTTTGGTGGACGGGTTAAAACAAATCCACATGGAAACAAAATTGGTTTGAGTCTGAATCCCACAGGGCAGCGTTGGAGGAAAACTTACCCTGTAAACAACCTGAAGAGTGACCTCTAGGATTGTCTCCTGTTTCATGTATGACTGGCCATGGGATAAGACCCTTGATCTCTTGTTTCGAACCCTCCAAACGATGCGCTTGTAATAGGATTATGTATCCGGATGCAGTAATTTTCCTGAGCCCATTTTTAAGTACACACATACATTTATATATTCTTTTATATATTCTTATTATTTTAGCTTCTCTTAGAAGAACAAAGATGCAATATTACTTTTTGAAGTCTTTAAATACCATTTCTTATGATTATATCAGTGGTGAAGACATAACTATAGTCTTATGCAAGATAAAGTAAACCCATTGGTGATTACTTACTGTTTTTGGTGGATCCGGGCAAAATTCTTAAAGACCTAAAGCATACACTTGTCTTTCTTCACAGGATTCATTCTGGTGATCCTGGAGTGGTTGCATATGGCTCTTCTGCATCACTTGAAGAAAGTGGCCTTACTGAATTCAAGCTACAGCATGAGGTCTGAAAACAATGAATTTTATTTTACAGTTATTTCCTTGGCAAAACAGTTATATATATAAGGTTTCACACTCACATTGTAGAGGATGCGGGGGTTCGAGTGGTAGAAACAACCTCCCTATAAAAATGGGGGTAAGATTGTGTACATCTTGACCCTCCCCAAGTCCGGCATTTGTAGGGAGCCTTGTTTTACCATTCGAGTGAATGAGTAATAACAACAATAACTACTCTTCTTGGTTCATCTTTTAATTCTATTCTTTTTAGTTCCTCTCCTGATTTTGACTAGTTTAAACAAACACCCCCACCTCCACTCCCACACTTACCCTTTCCTTTGTTTTACCCTTCTCTTTTCTGGCCACAGCAGATGTATACAATAAGATGTTGCAGTAAATAAAAACATACCATTATAACCGTTAAATGTTTGTCTTTGTTCTCTCTTTTATAATTTTATTTATATGAAAAATGTCTGTCTTCTTAATCATCCTTCCTCCTTTTGTCTGGGTATTTATATTTATGACTGATATAAAGTGTCTGAAGTGCATTGATTTTATTCAACTGGTATTTAGCAAATATTCTACTTTGTCATGAACAAAGATGAAAACTGAAATGCCAATTGGGCCTTTTCAGTGTGCATTTTATGACTGATATAGGAGATTTTGTCTGGGTATTGTTTTGCACTTTCTGCTTATAGTATACTTCAGAATTAGTGGTTTTTGCGATCTTTATCATCTTTGTACGTCATTAAAACTCTTTTATAGTCTAGTAGAATTGGGTAGAGATGGCTACTCCTTGGTCCCACTTGAGCTTGACTTGTTGCAAATAGTTACCCATAGGACATGTTGTAAGCCTCTGATTTTTCAAAAATATTAAACTTGGGATTTTTCACAATTTTCTGGTATTTTTCGGGATTTTTCTGTAATTAAAACCTAGGCTCTTGGTAATTAAATGATTTTTATTTGCTGTTAATTACTATTAAAATATTATGGAAATAATATTTTTGGGTGTAAAATGGAAAACTGGACTTAGGGTAATTTTTCTGGATTTTTCTGGGCCTCAGACCTATTTTTAAATGCCTCAAAACTATTTTTAATTAAATTAATTAATTAAACTGTTTTTATTATATTTATTATTTATTTATTTTTCTTTTCTTTTGGGCCCGGCCCGGCCCAGTGGGCCGAGCCCAGCAGCCAGCCCAGCCCAGCCGGTTCCTTCCGGGTCGGGTCGGGTCAGACACCCGACCCGTTAGCCACCCGACCCGGGGCGACCCACTCTCCCCAGCCCCACGACCGCCCGCGTCCAGCGCCGGCCTCCGCGCGCAGCGCCGGCCGTTCCGGCCCGCTCCCCGCATCCTCCGCGCCCACGTCCTTCTCCTCGGCCCGCGTTCCCCGGACACGTCCCGGCGCCTCCCTCGCGCCCAAGCCCTATATAAACCCTCCCCTTCTCCCCCGGCCATCTCCTCCCCTCCGGCGCCCCGCTCCACCGTCTCCGGCGCCCGACTGCAGCAGCAGCAGCTTTGACAGCCGCTCTCCGCCGAACTCCGCCGCCGTGCCGACCGTTGCCCAGCCACCGCCAGCACCGCCCTCCTCCCTCGGCGCCGCCTCCTCCTCCTTCCTCCCCGTCGACGGCCGCCGCAGTCAGCAGCAGCCAGCAGCAGCGGGCAGCTCCCCGAGCTCGCCTCCGGCAGCCGCTGCCGACCGTCTCCGCCCCCGGCGAGTCGCCCTCGGCCTCCCCCGCAGCGGCGCCGCCCTCCTCCGCCGCCAAGCCGCCGTTCTCGCCGGATCCCTGAACCCTAAACCTAATTTCCCAAATCGGACACAGTGGACACGGCTGACACAGTGTCCAGAACGCGTGTCGGACACCTTCAACCCCGTTTCGGGAAGCCTCATTCAGGTACTCGTATCTCGCACCCTGTATCTCCGATTTCAATTCCGTAAATTACGTTGCGAAGCCTGTATGACCCTCTCGGTGCCCGGACAAACTGCTCGGGGCATCGCGTCCTGTGATGATCGCACACCGCGATCCAAAAACAGGAAAAACAACGACCCGATTCACCCCGCTCGACGGGCGAATTTGTGATCGGCTCATCGGAATCCAATTCTGGAAGTTCCGTTGGGTTCGTATCATCGTTCCTGGCCTGTTGACACTAAGTTGGGTGAATTTGGAGACCTTTGACCCTGACACGTTTTTCGGTGCAAAGCGGGCCCACATGCGGACCCCGTTTTGACCCGAAACTGCCGTTTTTGCCCTTGTCTCCAAATTGGACCCGAGGACAGGCGTTTCTAGCTATTTGACATCTTCTGAGCGTGATGGTAATGTCTATTTCAGCTTTTGGACTCACCTCTGGAAATTTCCCCGAGATACAAACTATAATTGGATCCAAACATCAGGCAAGTACCTGCACTTCAAGTTTATTCTTTATATTGTGATAATTAATTCCTTGCTCTACTAGTACCATTGGGTGTTTACACGTAGTGTTAGAATCTGGATTTCATGTCTTGAATACTGGATTTCATGTCTTGTTTTCGTGTCGGGTGGGAGAATACTGAAAGGCATGTAGTTTACCCTGACTCTTGCCGCTGTTGGTACAAGACTGTCCATCAGCCGGATCTCGATTTCCCCTGTTTAATAGCCGTTTATGACGGCCGGTTTAACCCTATAAACCCCTACATGCCAACTAGGTATTCTAAATACACAAGTTCACACACATAGTTTCTTGTCTTGTTACAGTTCCTATTGTCTGGTTGTAATTCATTTTTCTGTCACCTTGTTCTTGTTTTACTCATGTCCCTGTCTTACAGCAATTAACTCTTAGTTATTGTTACTATTTATTTATACATATCCTCAACATGATACCTGTCAGTTTTTTTCTACTTGTCATAAATATTTAGTTTAATCTTTGTTGTGCATTGTGTACTTTGCTCCTTTCCTGACTGGATCCGTTGTTTAGGCGATGATGAGAACTTTGCCCCCACCCATATGGCGTAGCAGGTGATACATCTGAGGAGTCTGTTCCTACTCAGGAGACTACCTTTGAGGAGTAGCAGCCAGTTAGCTAGTATTTCCTTTCAGCACAGCAATCGGGTTTGTCCCCGATTTATCTTCTGGATTCTGTATTAAACCATGGATTTGTATATCACATTTTGTTTATGAAATCTTATCATTTCTATTTTCCTGTCATTTTCCTTGTCTATTTACTTTATTGTGGATGAGATAGATTCTAAATTATCTGTGATAATGACCTAGACAGCGTACTACCGCCGACACTGCAGCGTAGGCTGGACGTACCCACGTACTTGTGCCCGAATATCCGGGTGCGGGTCGTGACACATTTTTGTGGTGGCCCATGCAGGTCAACGACTAAATTGTTCGGTTCCAACTTAGGGACCGAACAGGCCTGCAATAAGATTGAGAATTTTAGGAAAAGCTCATCCACTTGATCGAATCGTTCTTGATATTCATATCGGCTTCGAATCATTTTATTGACTTGCATCCTGCCTTGATTCCTGTGCGCCTTTATCGTTTATTTTTGGATGCAGAGTAAAGGATCTATCAGCAAGCGACGAGGTTCCTACAAGATCACCACGAGATGCTCTACCAGCATGACCGTGGAGAACGCGCAGACTCTTGGAGTAGCTAATACGTGTAAGTGATTTGTAGCTGCCGTTTCTAGTCTTGTTTTAGCTTGTGCCTATTGGTTCGTGACCTCAGCCCCAACCTAGTAATTTTAAACTTGCTAATAACCTGGTATGCTTTTATATCTGATAACTATAGAGATTGTAGAGTCTTTTGTTACTGTGCTTATTGTAGGTTGTTTTGTGTACTTAAATAATTTGTACCTTCTCTTCATCATCATCCAGCGCACTTAAATTTGATGTACTTAACTTATGCTGCTATTCTATAGCCTAGTTTTGCAAGCTTACTCTTTATCGAGCTTGTTCATGACATATGTATTAGTGGGTCGACACACTAATACAATTGTCTATTCAGAATCAGTGTATTACGGTCTGATCAACCTTAGTGCATTTTGATTCGCCCTTCGCACTACTTTACGTGGATTGAGATATATAGTTGACTAATATACTTGCCCTAGACATGTCTGAACATATCATATCAGGTTACATGACTGTATTAATACAAGCATGTGAATAGGAATTACCAAGATAGGATTCAATCCACAATCGCTTGACAGTTCCCACTTGGATTCTCTAAACGTCTTGATCCCGATACTTCTGTTCTATCACCTCACCCTTGAACTCTGTATTATTGATCCTCCCTCGTCTTCCCTTATCTCGGAAAGACGAAATCTCGTGCTTGGTATAAGTTTGATGTATAGATAGTACTAGATATACCCCTCAGGCCGGTCGAATTGACGATGACCCTTTATGATTAAGGGAATACCATAGGTGATGTGTTGGTATTAAAGACTTAAGGATTCAATGCCATGATTAAATAAGTTGGGACATAGCTTTACTAGTTGATAGATGGGTAAATTTTAAGTTGGGTAGCGACCGCAATGTTCACCTGAGAGGAACCCGTTAGACTGTAACCAAGTAAGATTGGATAGAGAGGACCCTGCCATATTTTTAATTTCGAGGACGAAATTTTTATAAGTTGGGTAGATTGTAAGCCCCTGATTTTTCAAAAATATTAAACTTGGGATTTTTCACAATTTTCTGGTATTTTTCGGGATTTTTCTGTAATTAAAACCTAGGCTCTTGGTAATTAAATGATTTTTATTTGCTGTTAATTACTATTAAAATATTATGGAAATAATATTTTTGGGTGTAAAATGGAAAACTGGACTTAGGGTAATTTTTCTGGATTTTTCTGGGCCTCAGACCTATTTTGAAATGCCTCAAAACTATTTTTAATTAAATTAATTAATTAAACTGTTTTTATTATATTTATTATTTATTTATTTTTCTTTTCTTTTGGGCCCGGCCCGGCCCAGTGGGCCGAGCCTAGCAGCCAGCCCAGCCCAGCCGGTTCCTTCCGGGTCGGGTCGGGTCAGACACCCGACCCGTTAGCCACCCGACCCGGGGCGACCCACTCTCCCCAGCCCCACGACCGCCCGCGTCTAGCGCCGGCCTCCGCGCGCAGCGCCGGCCGTTCCGGCCCGCTCCCCGCATCCTCCGCGCCCACGTCCTTCTCCTCGGCCCGCGTTCCCCGGACACGTCCCGGCGCCTCCCTCGCGCCCAAGCCCTATATAAACCCTCCCCTTCTCCCCCGGCCATCTCCTCCCCTCCGGCGCCCCGCTCCACCGTCTCCGGCGCCCGACTGCAGCAGCAGCAGCTTTGACAGCCGCTCTCCGCCGAACTCCGCCGCCGTGCCGACCGTTGCCCAGCCACCGCCAGCACCGCCCTCCTCCCTCGGCGCCGCCTCCTCCTCCTTCCTCCCCGTCGGCGGCCGCCGCAGTCAGCAGCAGCCAGCAGCAGCGGGCAGCTCCCCGAGCTCGCCTCCGGCAGCCGCTGCCGACCGTCTCCGCCCCCGGCGAGTCGCCCTCGGCCTCCCCCGCAGCGGCGCCGCCCTCCTCCGCCGCCAAGCCGCCGTTCTCGCCGGATCCCTGAACCCTAAACCTAATTTCCCAAATCGGACACAGTGGACACGGCTGACACAGTGTCCAGAACGCGTGTCGGACACCTTCAACCCCGTTTCGGGAAGCCTCATTCAGGTACTCGTATCTCGCACCCTGTATCTCCGATTTCAATTCCGTAAATTACGTTGCGAAGCCTGTATGACCCTCTCGGTGCCCGGACAAACTGCTCGGGGCATCGCGTCCTGTGATGATCGCACACCGCGATCCAAAAACAGGAAAAACAACGACCCGATTCACCCCGCTCGACGGGCGAATTTGTGATCGGCTCATCGGAATCCAATTCTGGAAGTTCCGTTGGGTTCGTATCATCGTTCCTGGCCTGTTGACACTAAGTTGGGTGAATTTGGAGACCTTTGACCCTGACACGTTTTTCGGTGCAAAGCGGGCCCACATGCGGACCCCGTTTTGACCCGAAACTGTCGTTTTTGCCCTTGTCTCCAAATTGGACCCGAGGACAGGCGTTTCTAGCTATTTGACATCTTCTGAGCGTGATGGTAATGTCTATTTCAGCTTTTGGACTCACCTCTGGAAATTTCCCCGAGATACAAACTATAATTGGATCCAAACATCAGGCAAGTACCTGCACTTCAAGTTTATTCTTTATATTGTGATAATTAATTCCTTGCTCTACTAGTACCATTGGGTGTTTACACGTAGTGTTAGAATCTGGATTTCATGTCTTGAATACTGGATTTCATGTCTTGTTTTCGTGTCGGGTGGGAGAATACTGAAAGGCATGTAGTTTACCCTGACTCTTGCCGCTGTTGGTACAAGACTGTCCATCAGCCGGATCTCGATTTCCCCTGTTTAATAGCCGTTTATGACGGCCGGTTTAACCCTATAAACCCCTACATGCCAACTAGGTATTCTAAATACACAAGTTCACACACATAGTTTCTTGTCTTGTTACAGTTCCTATTGTCTGGTTGTAATTCATTTTCCTGTCACCTTGTTCTTGTTTTACTCATGTCCCTGTCTTACAGCAATTAACTCTTAGTTATTGTTACTATTTATTTATACATATCCTCAACATGATACCTGTCAGTTCTTTTCTACTTGTCATAAATATTTAGTTTAATCTTTGTTGTGCATTGTGTACTTTGCTCCTTTCCTGACTGGATCCGTTGTTTAGGCGATGATGAGAACTTTGCCCCCACCCATATGGCGTAGCAGGTGATACATCTGAGGAGCCTGTTCCTACTCAGGAGACTACCTTTGAGGAGTAGCAGCCAGTTAGCTAGTATTTCCTTTCAGCACAGCAATCGGGTTTGTCCCCGATTTATCTTCTGGATTCTGTATTAAACCATGGATTTGTATATCACATTTTGTTTATGAAATCTTATCATTTCTATTTTCCTGTCATTTTCCTTGTCTATTTACTTTATTGTGGATGAGATAGATTCTAAATTATCTGTGATAATGACCTAGACAGCGTACTACCGCCGACACTGCGGCGTAGGCTGGACGTACCCACGTACTTGTGCCCGAATATCCGGGTGCGAATCGTGACACATGTTCCTGTTGCCAACTTACCTAGGTTTCGTGGCAGGTTCCTGCTTTTGATGTGGTCCCATCTTTTTTTTTGGACAAGAACTTGGTCACCACTCACAGGGTTTTCATGATAGTTGCTCATATACTTGGTCAATTAACCTTATACTGCCTAAGGTATTCGTTGTGAGACTATCTTTGGCAAAAATACTGAATTCTTCGAAAAGGAGGGCCAACGAGCAAATACTTTCATATTTTTTCTTTTCTTTTCTTCTTCAAACAGAGATAGATCAGCATTGGCGGGGTCTATCATTTGTAAAAAAATGGATTCCCATACACTGATAATGCGAAGGCACATGGGCCTGGGGGTTTCGATCTTTGTTCTTGCGCGAAATTGTAAAGACAGCTGTAAAGCGCCTCAATTAGATTGATTCGTTCAATCAATCCATCCTCCAAACCAACTACACCAGAGAAGCCGAAGCTGAAATGAAATCGTAGGGATTAATAGATGTCCTAAAGAGTTCCCGTTAGAAACCAGATATAACACTGATATCTTTGGATAAGTCACTATAAATGTTTTTTTGGTTTATGCAAATTGTAAAGGGAAATAGGCAGATAATGTTTTGCATTTAGATTGACTATGAGCGGTTTATTGTACAGAGTAAGGAAAGAAAAAGGAATCCTTTAGAATTATTCCTTTTTTTTCCTGAAATTGTTTACAATAATAATTGTTAACAATACACATAAGAGACTGTCCTGATTTAATGAGTGTTACTTTATGATGTGATGGAGCTATTTCCCAGCTCTACGAAGTAATAAGACATTCAATCCAAGGAGAAATATGTTGTGCTTGCTCAATCCTTACTGAACCATATTCTGGTATGTCTTTGTGTGCTGGGAACTCATCGTCGTCCAAGCTGGCTCCATCAGAATGGGGTCGGCTATGGAGATTAGCAAGCTTCGTAAAATTTGAACGAGTTTTTATGATCGGGTGTCGACCTGGCATCAATCCTTTACGTTGGTGCCAAATTCGTGGGTTATGTTGTAAAGTCTAGGCCACCAGTTTAACATGTAGATAGAGCTATCTTATGGATATGCAACATGCAACTAAGGAGCATCCTCCGAGTTCCCTAAGACTATAAAGAGTGCATACTAAGGGGGTAAGATACAATTTGATAGGCAATCACATTCATATCTATGTCGCATAAGCCAAAAAGTGAAAAGGAATGACAATCGCAAAATTCTAGTCGTTTTGGGACATTGTTTTGTAATATGAAGCGACTTCTTTTACAATTTCTCTGTTCACGCCGATGCCGTTAAATTAGAACTGCATGGCCATTGTCTTAACTCTTCTCTACATAGTATTTTTAGTATATTTTTTATCGAATGTTTTTATTTTAAATATAGAAATTAGTATATATCTCTATTTTTTTAAACTAATAAATGTTTCTAATCTTTGTACGGAACAGTAAAAAAATTAAAATATACGTCCACTATTTTAACAGAAATATTTACTGTTATCTAGTTTTTTTTTATAACAAACTAATAGATATATACTAATTTGTACATTTAGATTTGAGATATTTGTTAAAATATTTCAAAAATAAATATAAAATAGGTTGAGTTTGTATGAGAATAGTAAAAAAAAAAAAAAAAAAAAAAATGCATCTCGACATAAAAATGTTGTTCAATAAAATTTTCAATCATATTGGAGCATTAACTATTCCTAATGGTGATTCCCATGTTCTTAAAAAAAAATATTAATTTTAGTGGAACCTGCTGAGTTGTCATCAATGAGTCGCTAGTAAAATCTAAATTCAAGTCTAGGTTTAAAATATTAATAAATTTTCATTTTTATATACCAACTTGAGTAGAATTGAACATGTCATATGAAGAAATCAATTAATGTAAAAATTCTATTAAGTCTGCTAAATATTTTGAACGTTCTCGAATAATCACATATGTGAACAATATATATATGAGGGGGACCCACATCTTCAATTTTTTGTATTTTCATGTTATCAACGCTTGTTTAAGTCATCTAATCTTAACCGTTGATTTGAACCATTCAAATCAACGGTTAAGATTAGATGACTTAAACAAGATCTAACGGTTGTAAACATGAGGATGCTTGGGATATATATATATATATATATATATATATATATATATATATATATATATATATATATATATATATATAAAGTAATGCTATAGAACCATCCGGGTGGTTTCACATTATGAATATGAAACCACCCTATGTTACATGAGTTGGGTTTGGATTGAGTG
This sequence comes from Iris macrosiphon, assembly GCA_036927795.1. Lineage (NCBI taxonomy): Eukaryota > Viridiplantae > Streptophyta > Magnoliopsida > Asparagales > Iridaceae > Iris > Iris macrosiphon. The sequence goes on along the minus strand of JAYESA010000008.1, from coordinate 165,492,786 downwards.
GTTGAGATTAAAAAGGTGTGGACCCCACCACCTTTTAATCTCAACCATCCAATCCATGTAACATTGGGTGGTTCCATATTATAAAACCACCCGATGGTTTTAAATCATATATATATATATATATATATATATATATATATATATATATATATATTGCAATAGTTTGTCGGAAATAATAATTTATTGTAGAAAATAATTTTGGGATATTTAGACTTTGGATCTCAGATAATATGTAATATTAGTATTTGGGTCTCCATAATATGCAATATTAATGTTTGGTTCTCAAAAGTGTCACCAAAAATAATTAGTAACACTTTTGAGACATTAGTGACACTTTTGAGACCCAAACACTAATATTGTATATTATGGAGACCCAAACACTAATATTGTGTATTATCTGAGACTCAAAGTCTAAATATCCCAATTATTTTACTTCTTTGGACGTACTAAGACAAATAGCATTCATAGAGGTGCTTGATGTTCTTTGCCAAATGGACATTTCATTTCTTCCAACTCTATAATCGTTATTATCAATGTACGATTCCGTCATCTTTTCAGAAGTCTTTGCGTACCAGATATCTCTACCATGACCGATTTGTAGGACATCGCAAGAAGCATAATTATTTAATTTTACGCTTGCATAATTCACCATGAGGTAATTTTTTCAAAGCCAGGGAGAATAACGGAGAACAAGTTGAGATTTTTGGTTATATTTTAGATTTTTTAAATTTGTTTGTTATGATAAATCTAAATAAGGATAATTTTATTTCTTGAATTCGTTAAGGATTTGACTCAAATAAATATTTAGGAATTTATCTTAGATTCTTTAGACAATCTATAAATAATTTTTAATAAGAAGTTATTAATCGAAGAATCTAATAATAAGAAATGTTTTTTTAGTTGGTACAGTGGGATACCAAATTCTAAAGTAGAATATCTATTTTGAATTTATATAGTGCGATGTCAAACTCATAAAGGGAATCTCTATCTTATCTCTTTTTGGGTCTCCAACACGCAAGTGTTCCTAATTATTACTATTTTTTATTACTAAAATTATTTATAATAAACGTATAATAGTTGATTGTTCAAGTTTTATATAAAACTTAAGTGTCCAATATGTCATAAATTTCTAATTTTATACCAATTATATTTTATGCAGGTCTTCTTTATGCGTCTGTTGGTGATAGCGGTAAGCAGTTAGGAGATGGTGGCATCAATGTTAGTAGGAAAGGAGGAGTAGCATTGAAGTAGGAACTTCATACATTAAGCAATTATGCTATTTGTCTAAAAAAAAAAATTTTTTTTTTTTTATGATGCTATATTCCATTATGCAACAGAAAAATTACTGTAGCAAAATAAAATTATATTAAATTAATACAAACGAAACAAGTTTGATAAATTTTGAAATAGAGATAGAGTCAGCCAACAGTGTTGACGGAAAACACAACAGACGAACTGGTAGGTAGGAAAAAAAAATTTGGACCCCACAAGCCCAATTTTTGCCTTGCACAATTTCAGGCGGAAATTGGATGTGTGGAGCCACAGGTTGGTTTGGTTTGTTTTATTAGTTTGTTTTAATTAGTTATGTTTTGGTTTTATTTATTTAGTTTAGTTTTGGAAGTAGATTTAAGAAAATTTATTTTAACAGAATAAAATTAAAATAAATTAATGTAAAAAAAATTAGGAAAAAAACGGTTTGGTTTATTTAGAAAATTGTAAAGAAAAATTTTACTTAAAGAAAAAAAAACGGCTATTGCAATGTTTGATAAGAAAAAAAAAAGTAAATAAAGAAAAAAATAAAATAAAAACTAGTATTTATTTGTGTCCTCTAATTTTATATTTATTTTAATGGTTTAGTGTTTTTTTTTATATGAAGAAAAAAATACTAAGTAAAGAAAAAAAGACAAATAATAGGTTGGAAAATGATTTGGTTTTTATTTCGGTTTGAAATTGGGTCTGAGTCTATGGATTGTTGGTTTGGTTTAGTAGTTGGTTTATATACAACAGCTATTTCACAACGGCTCTTATTTTTTCAACGTTCATATTCAACTAATAAAACGTAAATTAACTAAATCTGATGAGTCTGAACACAAATAAATACTAGTCTTTCTTCTATTATTTGTCTTTCTTCTTTACTTAGCTTTTTTTTCATATAAAAAAAAAACTAAACCATTAAAATAAAAATAAAATTAGCGGACACAAATAAATACTAGTTTTTATTTTATTTTTTTCTTTATTTACTTTTTTTTTCTTATCAAACATTGCAATAGCCGTTTTTTTTCATTAAGTAACATTTTTCTTTACAATTTTCTAAATAAACCAAACCGTTTTTTAAAAAAAAAATCTTAATTTTTCTTGACAATTAATTAATTTTAATTTTATTTCGTTAATAATTTACGAATAGTAATTATTTAACTTTTTGTAAATTAAATATTAACCATTAATATTAAAAAAATTAAGTAATTAAAATGTATTAAAAAAATTACTTTTGTACGTTATGACCATCTTATTTAAATTATTTAATATTAGCTAAATTGATAAAATAAACACTTATACTAATTATTTAATTTACTAAAAATTAATAGTTAATATTAACAAAATTCAACAATTTAATAAAAAATTAAACCTTAATTGCCACTTCCACTAACTTTTACTAAAAAAATGGTGAAGATGGCGTCTCTTTGTTTTTTTTTTTTTCATATAAGATAAATGATACAAGAACTAAAAACTAAAAATGACTAAGTTATTGTCTTCTGTTCTATTTTCAACCAAACACTTGAATTGTGAAAGTGGCTTAAAATTTATCCACTTTTACACTTTATATATCCCACTTTCAAGTAACGAAACAACCTTTTTTTCTTAGATGATTGGTTACTAAGGTGGATGCTCACCCTTTTACTCAGGTGTTGTCATGTGGAACAAATAAACAATAAACTCGAAGAGTTACTTCGAGTTTAAAGTGACTTACCCCTTGTCACTCCCCATTCCCAAAATACCGAGAGACTGGACACGTGGCAATGGCCAGCAGCACACACCGATAGACAAACTCAATTTAATGGATCCATCAGAACGTATTTAAGCTGTAATACAACAATAAGGGTCTACCAATCTCATCCACAGAATGAATATATCAATATCAACAAAAGGAAACAATATCATCATCAAATCACAAGTAAATCAATCGGGGAAGAACCCGATAACAAGTCTGATACAATTGTCAAGATACAGAAATAAAGATAACAACTGCAAATACTGAGTATGGATAAAGCATATACTCAAAAGATATCTTCGGGGATCACTCGTCTACTGGATCTGTGTAAACCCCCTGATTTTTCAAGATTTTTAAAATTGGATTTTCAGAATTTTCTGGAAATTTTCAGGAATTTTTGCTAATTAAAAACAAGATATTTTGGCATTAAATAAAATTAAATATTTTTAAAATATATTAAAATATTATGAAAATATTATTTTTGGGTGTAAAATGAAAAACTGGACGTAGGATAATTTTTCTGGAATTTATTGGACCCCGAAAATATTTTTAAAAGCCCGAAAACTATTTTTAAAATTAAATCCAAATTGAACCGGGTTGAACCGGGTTCAAACCGGCCTGAACCGGGCTGAACCCGGTCCAACCCAACCGACTGAACCCGACCGGCCGACCGCCCCTAGCGGGTCGGGCCGGGTCTGCCAGACCCGCACCCGCACCCGCCCGAACCCGCTTCTTCCCTGTCACCCGCACGACCCCGCGTCTTCCGCCGCCCTCCGTAGCTTCCGGCCACGTCGCCGCTCCCCCGCAACCTCCGGCCCCACGCCCCCGCAAGCTCCGCCTCCCCCGCCACGTCCCCCGCCTCGCTCGACCCCCTCCTCCGCCTATATAAGACCCCTTTTCTCCTCCCTCCGGCCACCCGAATCCCCCGCCGACCTCAAGCTCCCTCCGCGCCACCGCCTCCCCTCGCCGTGCCGCCCGCCCTAGCCTCGCCGACGAACTCGCCGTGCCCAGCCCCGCGTCCCCCAGCCGCCTTCGCCCCTCCGGCTGCTCCCTCGACAGCGGACCCGACCCAGCAGTAGCCCCCTCCGCGCCGCCCAGCCGCCTGCGCCGCCTCCCGCACGCCGCCGCCTCCGGCCAGCGCCGCCAGCAACGCCCCCAGGCCCTCCGGCCCGCCTCCGGCCGCAGCGTCGCCCTCCTCCGGCGATCTCCGTCAGCAGACCCTAACCCTAGGGTTGGATTCGACTCGGACACGGACACGAAAACTCGGTTTTCCGGAGCCCTGTTCAGGTACCCATTTCTCTCTCCTCGCTGCCCCGTTTTCGATTCCGTCAGTTGCATCGCGAACCCTGCGTGACCCTCTCGGTGCCCGTGCAACCCGCTCGGTGCATCGCGTCCTGTGGCGATCGCGAACCGCGATACAAAAACAGGAAAAACAACGCCCTGATTCACCCCGGAACCGAGTACGCCCCGCCAAACGGGACGACTTGGTCGCGTGCGATCTTCACCGATATGTGCGCGCCGTTGATACGGACGTGTGGGATTTCGCAGAAGTCGATTCGGATGTGCGTGCACACCGGAATCAACGCGTATCCGTCGACACCATCCCGTATCCGTCCCTTCTGGAATGCGTCGTAACTTTGTGTACACACGTCGGATCAAAACGAAACTTGCGCCATCGGACTCGTAGCGATACGCTGGTCCTGTGACCCAAGTTTGGTTCGATTCTGAGAACGTTGACAAAATTGCGTATCGTGGGCCCCATAGGCTCCACTTGATGGACGATTTTGTGACCGGCTCATCGGAATCCAATTCTGGAAGTTCCGTTGGGTTCGTATCATCGTTCCTGACCTGTTGACACTAAGTTTGGCGAATTTGGAGACCTTTGTCCCTGACACATTTTTCGGTGCAAAGCGACATGTGGACCCCGTTTTGACCCGAAATGGTCATTTTTGTCCTTGTCTCCAAATTGGACTCAAGGACAGACGTTTCTAGCTGATTGATATTTTCTGGATCTGATGGTAATGTTTATTTCAGCAACCGGAGTACTGTCTGCAAATCCCGCTGAAGTCAGAGCCACAATTGGAGCCGAAACACCAGGCAAGTGTACCTTGCAAAAATCCTGCAGTATTGTTACCTATTTACTTGATTTAATTAACTGTTGTACATGCTTAAACCTAGGACCGTGTGACTTAATCAGCTTCCGATTAATAGTCGGGTGCCAACACCGTACACGGGGTTGTGTAAGGTCAACTAGAGATGGAGATCGTGACATTTACATTCTCGTACTTGCCATATCAAGTACATTATACCCAGGACACCTGACACTGATCATGAGACAGAATCTTCCTGAAATATTCAAGGAGGTTCTGTATAGGATACAGATTACATGACTTGGACATTATTTTCTTAGATCTCAATAAATGACTTGTTGCATTAGTTGATCTTGCGTGACATGGACATGAGACATTATGAAACTGTGACGTGAGATTTCATTGGGTGGGGAGAGATTTACCATACAAAAGGCTGAATATATATATATATATATATATATATATATATATATATATATATATATATATATATATATAATACTTTAATGGATTGTGCCTTAGACTCTGACACAGAGCTTTGGTACCTTACTGGCCCTTCGAGAAAATACTGCTATGGTTTCTTCGACACTGATCCTGTAGCAATCTCAGCCTGAGTATGACTAAAACTCTCAACTTGTATTTCACTTAGCTGGTTACATATTTACCCTATTGTTTCATTTATTGCTGCACTGATATATATTTTGACATGAGTTATGTTGTTCCTTGCTATGTCCCCTGAGGACCTGGATCTGGATTATGTCCCCAGTTATAGTCGAAGAAATCTACCCCGAGGTGTACGGAACAGGAGCACTTCTCGGAGCAGAACCAGGAACCGAGGACGAGATCGTGGCCGAAGACTTCTCCTGAGTATTGGCTTTACATACTCAGATATTTCTATTTCCAGTTACTTTATTTTATGTCTATTTGCTTGATGTAACAGACTTATTCTTGGGTTGTTCCCGAGACACTCTTGTTGAGATATGCTAGTTTATTTTCACTTGCATTTATTCTGGCATTTGATCTGTGTTTATATTTTGTGGATGAGATTAGAATAGACTGTGACTTGTAACATCAGACCTACTTATTGTTGTACTACAGCTTAAGTACGCCCTGATGGATCCATTAATTTGGGTTGGTTCATCGGTGCGTGCTGCTGGCCATTGCCACGTGTCCAGTCCCTCGGTATTTTGGGACTGGGGCGTGACATGGTTTTTGTGGTGGCCCATGCAGGTCTACGACTAAATTGTTCGGCCTCAACTTAGGGACCGAACAGGCATGCAATAAGAATAGGATAAGTTTAGGATCTCATCCACTTGCTTGAATCATTCTTGATCTCTATATCGACTTCAAAAATAATTTACTTGCATCCTGCCTTGATTCTTCTGTACGCTTCTTATAGTTTATTTTGGATGCAGGACAATGGATTCACAAGCGTGCGACGAGACTCCCGCCGGAACACCACAAGTTGCAGGTATCACCTATGGCGGCGAAGTGACACCAGTCGGTGGAGTTCCATCAACTCAACAGAGCCATCAGGCAGGTCAACCTACCTCCAAATTTCGGCGTGATGACATCCCACCACCGTCGCAGTTCATTCCACCAATGCCCGTATTCCCACAAGGACAGCCGATTGACGGGCAACAAATATTTCAAATGTTCTACGCGATGATGCAAGCCCAGCAACAAGTCCAACACGAGGCTCAGCGTCGCGAGGCTGATTACTTGAGGAACAGCATAGTAACTGCACTAGAGCAGACCAACCTACCAGTTCGACGGCCATCGACGGGCTCTATCACTGACTTTCGCCAACTGAAGTGTCACGCACCAGTCCCAAAATACCAAGGGACTAGACACGTGGCAATGGCCAGCAGCACGCACCGATGGACAAACCCAATTTAATGGATCCATCGGGACATACTTAAGCTGTAAATATAGGTCTACAATAATAAGTCTAAACTAATCTCATCCACACACAAATAATAAGAACAACAGCAAATAAAGAAAGTACATCAATGTCCAGTCTCAGCAAAGTATGTCGGGGAACAACCCGATAAAAGTCTAAAACACTGATTCATCAGACCAGAACAAAGGAGTCCAAAATAAAGTATCTGATGAGTACAAATATCATAATCTCAAGAAAAGTCTTCAGCCATCACCTCTGCTTCTAAGTTTGGTTCAGCTTCAGCAACAGCTTCTGGTACAGCTTCAGTTCATGTCCCGTAAATCTCGGGATAATGTTCTTCTGCTAAACCTGGGGACATCATCCATAATCCAGGTCCTCATGGGACATAGCAAGGTACAAATAATACAAGCCAAAAATAAATGCAGTGGAATAGTAAATGAAATAAGCAGGGTAACTACATAACCATCTATGTGAAAATGCAACTGAGAGCATCACTAGTACTCAGGTTGAGACCGCTACAAGCTCTGTGTCGGGGAGCCGGTAGCAGTAATAACAAGTAATGGGTCTAGCTCTGCTCAAGAGTCTACAACCTCACAATAGTAGTATATATATATATAACAGCCTGTAGCCTGTGTGTCTCTCCCCACCCAATGTAACCACACGTCTCATGTTCATAACGTCTCATGTCCATGTCACGTGAGATCATAGCTAATGCAACAAGTCATAATCTAAGAATATAATGTCTATGTCCATCCTGTATCCTACACAGAATCACCTTGAATATCTCAGGAAGATTCTGTCATATGTATGGTGTCAGGTGTCCTAGGTTATAATGTACTTGATACAACAAGTACGAGAATGTAAAGGGTCTCGAATGTCCATCTCTAAATGACGTACACAACTTCGCGTACGGGGTTGGCACCCGACTATAATCGGACGCTAAGTAGGTCATACGGTCTTATGTTTAAGCATAATCAACAATGTAAATAAACAAGGAAATAAATATCAAAACTACATAATTTGGCAAGGTACACTTGCCTGGGGTTGGAATACCAGTAGCGGTCCCTGTATCCGTGGGTTCAGTAAATACTCCTCCAAAAGCTGAAATGAACATTACCAACAGTCTCAGAACATATGAAATAGCTAGAAACGCCTGTCCTTAAGTCCAGTTTGGATACAAGGGCAAAAACGACATTTTCAATTCAAAGCGGGGTCCAAATATGGGCCGCTTTGCACTGAAAATGCGTCAGGGTCAAAGGTCTCCAAATCAGTCCAACTTAGTGTCAACAAGTCAGGAACGTTGATACGAACCCAACGGAACTTCCAGAATTGGATTCCGATGAGTCATTCTCAAAATCGCCCGTCAAGTGGAGCATGTGGGGCCCACGACACGCGATTTTTCCAACGTTCTCAGAATCGAACCAAACTTGACTCACAGGACTAGCGTATTGCTACGAGTCCGATGGCGCAAGTTTTGTCTCGATCCGACGTGTATACACTAAGTTACAGCGAAATACAGAAAAGTCGTCCCGATACGCATTGATTCCGGTGTGCACGCACATCCGAATCAGCTTCTGCGAAATCCCGCAGGTCCGTATCAACGACGCGCACGTATCGGTGAAGACCGCACGTGACCAAGTCGTCCCGTTTGGCGGGGCGTACTCGATTCTGGGGTGAAACAGGGCGTTGGTTTTCCTATTTTTGGATCGCGGTTCGCGATCACCACAGGACGCGATGCACCGAGCGGTTTGCACGGGCACCGAGGGGGTCATACAGGCTACGTGATACAACTGACGGAATAGGAATCGGAGCTGCGAGGAGAAAGTTACGAGTACCTGAACAGGGCTCAAAAAGTTCGATTTACGCGTCCGAGTCGAGTCTCCGTGTCCTGGACATTGTGTCCAAGCCGTGTCCTGGCTAGGGCAGGGTTCTGCGTCGTGTCCGAGCTCGCCGGAGTCGGCCTGGGGTGCGGGCGGAGGCGGCGCCGGTTCTGGGTGGTCGGCGACGGTCTGGGCGGTCGGTCCTGGTACCGTGGGCGGCCGGACGTCGGCTGGACGGAGGAAAAAATGGGGCTCGGGTTCGACTGAGACTGGGTCGAGGTTCTGGGGTCCGGCGGGTGGTCGCTGGAGGTACGGCGGAGAGGTTCTGTCGGTGCGGCGGCTCCGGAAAACTAGACGGCTGAGCAGAGGGGAGGTCCGGCGTCGGGGTTCATGTGTTCACCGGAGAAGAAAGAACAGCAGGGTTTTCCGGCGGAAGTCTCGGGTTCTTATAGAGAGTTAGGGGAGTTGGACGGCCGGAGGTTACCGGAATTCGAAGGGAAACAGTCGTCGGGTACTGGGGAGGTGAACCTGGGAGTCTGCCGGCGGCCACGGCGGCGGAAACGGCCGCCGGCAGTGGAAACGACCGGTCGGGTCGTTTGGGATTTTGGGGGTTAGGGTTTGCACCGGGTCGGGTCGGGTTCTGGCGGGTCAGGTCTGACCCGGATCCGACCCGCTAGCTGAGCGGTCCGGTTCGGGTAGACCGGCCGGTCCGGTCCAGTTCAAGCTTTGGGTTCGGTTCGGGTTTTATTTTATTGGGTTAATTAATTTAGTTAAATTAATCAATAGTTTTTAATGCTTTAAAAATTTATCCGGGATCCAATAAATTCTCGGAAAATTATCCCATGTCCGGTTTTTAATTTTACACTAGAAAATATAATTTTCATCACATTTTAATATTATTTAATATCTTTTAAAAATTCATTTCAAATCAGACTACCTTAGTTTATTGGTTTAAAATTACAAAAAATGCTAATTAATTCCAGAAAATTAAAATTTTAAAAACTAAAATTTTCAGGTGATTACAATCTACCCCCCTTAAGAAAATTGCGTCCTCGCAATTTAAAGATTAAGCTACTAATAGAACAGCACTATAGGATTTACAAAAATAACTTAGGATATACCTGCATCCTCGAATAAATGGGGATATCGCTGGCGCATGATATCCTCCCTCTCCCAGGTAGATTCACCAGGTGAGTGCTGCTTCCAAGCCACACGAACCAGTTTAATTGTCTGCCCTCGCAGTGTCTTCTCACTGGTGTAATGCCCCGTTCCCCCTATTCGGGGAGCGCGGCCAAGGAATACTTACGACCGTCCGAACGGGACAGATTGAATTAAGATCCTTTCCTCGTTATGGATTGGTTTCTTCGAAATCAGGTCCCATATACAATGGATTGTGCCTCGAGGATGGACTCGGTGGCAGAGTCGAGAGGGGCCTTTCCGTTGCGTTGGTTTCTTGTCCGTTTTCGTGCCGCTTGGATGCTTTCTTGTTGGTTTTATGACTTGCGTTTTCTTGAACGGTTTCAATGGATTTCATTGCTTTCGTTCTTAGGATTTCGCATTTCGTATCGAGCCTTGGAGACCGAAGCAGGAGGTATTGATCATCCGTTGGTGCGTGCAGGTGATCGTGTAGACGACGCGCGAGCGGAGTCTTAGGGGTCTCTTCTTCTTCTTCCTATTCAACAAACTTGTGAGTGGCTCTATTTCGATAAGCACCTTCTTTCCAAGGGCTCCGTTCATAATAAAAACTGACTCAGTTGGGCATTCAATCAAACGATACCAATTAAGTAACAAGTTGGATAACAAGATGAGATAAGAAGTAGGCTTGGAACACCCATTGCTTGTCATACAAACCTTGCATAAATTCATTGATGCATGCATGTTCGTTGGGTGTTTAATGGGTTGGCATTTACTGATAGTTCAAAGTGTTCTTCTATAAACTGCTGCATGTTATTTCATATAACTGTTGGTTGATTATGATAGTACAGTAAAGCAGTTTCGTGCATGATGTTCTTTAAATGGCTAGTAAGTAAATCTATGAAGTAGAGTCATAGAAATGGTCATGGGAATTCTTGTGCACAAGGGATCCAGGTTCCTGCGAGCGGTTCCGGGGCACCGGGCCGCCTCGACCCGGGCGGAATCTACTTTCTTAGTCCTGGGAGCGGGGAATTGTAGCGGGGCTAGCTACCCGCGCTGCAAGCGTCGCCGCCAGCCCAGACTAAACCCATGATGGCTCCTAAACATCAAGAGAAAGATGTTGTGTATATTTAAACTGTGCAGACTAACTATGTCTTCGTGACAGGGAAGGCTATGGTAAGTTGTACAGGTGGTTCAGACGGGACAGGTAAAGTCACCGAACGGTGGCATGCGAAGTTATGTTATTTTGTTCTTGCATATCTGCTAAATGAAATCTGAACTAGGCAAGAATAGAAACCCACCTAAGCAAATAATTGTAGCATACTCATTAGATCATATCTCTTGAGCTTGGTAAAGTTGAGCAGCTAGCCTTCACCAGTACTTTTCAAAGTACTGACCCTCGTTGTAGCAGGTTCCCCGGCGCAAGGCGACGCGGTGAGGAGCTGAAGCTCACTCCGAACTTTTGGGATCCTTGGCGGTTCGTGGCCAAGACTTTTGGAGGCTCAAGCTAAGAAGCCTTTCACTATCTCCGTTGCTGAATATCGCTAAGGCGATGGTGCTTACTCGCACCCAAGGTGGATTTTGTGTTTTTGAATCTATGTAAAGGGACATAATGTATGGATCGGCTATCTCATTTTGCGTCCAAGTTTGTAAGCCCGTGGGCATTTTATACTTTTGAGTCAAGCAATGTAAAAAGATGTTCATTATGAATAAAAGAGAAACTTTTCTATGCCTCAACCTTGTGTTATCTTATATGTCTACTCTGTTGCATTGTTCTAAAGAATATCCTTATGCCTAAGGCCTTGTGCACGCGCGCCCTACGCGTGCACGGCATCACGCCCGGGGGACGATTATCGATTAGGCGAAATCGGGGCGTGACATATTGGTATCAGAGCATGCTTCAGATCCTTTGATCTCACAAAGAAAGTTTCTAAAAGGAACCTTGTTCCTTCCGAGTAGACCCTTGAATTCGCTTGGCCAAAATGAGATACGTTCCATACAGTGAGTCCATAATATACCTTGAAACTAATACAAGTTACTTTCCTTTCAAGGAACGACTTCCGAGCCGGGTGCACAAGCGCAGATGGTGGCGCAAGTGCAAGCGAGTAGTTCAGGCACCTCGGGCAGCTCTGGGAGTCCAGCTGCCGCACCCTCTGCCGATCCGTTCGAACGAATGATGCGTTTGATGGAGACGCAGCAGAAACAAGCTGAACTACGGCAGAGTCAGTTTGAGTCACGGATTGAGGCTCAATTCGTGGCGCAGCGACTTCAGGCGGATACACAGCAGAAGCAGATGAATAGTCTGCAAACAATGGTGACGAATATGGTCGCCAACAATCATTCTGCATCCGCCCCCGCAACCGTGCCTATAGTTGCTGAAGCCACCGAACCGCAAAATTCTCAGGGTACCTTGCCCTCAGGCGAGAATGGGTCGATCGTGTCGATATCAGAATTCAAGAAGATGTGCCGTGCTACGTTTAAAGGCACCGAGGACCCTTCCTTAGCGATGGACTGGCTGGTCGAGCTGGAGGACCACTTCGAAGCGCTGTGCCTAGACGAGACCAAGAAAGTGGCGTGTGCCCAGCTTCAGCTCCGACAAAATGCACATGATTGGTAGGATGTGCACAAGCAAGCTATTTTGAGTGAAGCTGGCACAACGGCTATCTCCTGGTCCGTGTTTCGCAAGGCCTTCGTGGAGGAATACCTTCCACCCGCCGTCCGTCGCGAAAAAGAAGACGAGTTTGCACTACTGAAGCAGGGGGACATGACGGTGCGTCAATACGCTTCAGAGTTCAACCGACTTGCAAAGTTTGCCAAGTCTCAGCTCGCCGATGCCGAAAGTCGTGCAAGAAAGTTCGAGCTCGGACTACGACCTTCTATCCGTGCTCACGTCGTAGTGACTCAATATCGTACCATGCGAGAGTCCTTGAATCATGCACTGTCCCTAGAGTCGCAGTATCCTCCAGTTCGCACCGACGCTGTGCAAAATAACAATCACAAGCGCCCTGCCAACACAGGAGGAAACAACGCGCATAAGCGCCACAATAATAACGGCGGCTCCCAAGACTCGAATCAGGGAAAGAAGCAAGGACAAAAGTGTGCCTACTGCCGCAAGCCAGGACACCACATCAGCGAATGTCGCGCGAGCAAGGGAGGATGTTTCAGTTGTGGCAAGATGGGCCACATTGCTCGTAATTGTCCAACCCGTTCCAACGATCCATCTTCGCACCGTCCGCAGCAGAATAATGACTCAGCTCAGGGTCAGGGGCAAACTCAACGAGCAAACCAGGCACCGCCAAACGCTCAGGGCCGAGTTTATGCTTTGACTCGGGACGAGGCACTTGCATCGAACACGACGGTGTCAAGTATATTACTTTTTAATAATGTACCTGCTCGAGTATTGTTTGATTCTGGTGCAACACATAGCTTCATTTCGGCAGATTTTGCCGCCGAACACACATTCCCTATGACACCGCTAGGCTTAAACCTAAGTGTTAGCACTCCTTCGGGAGTAGATCTATCGGCTCGCTTAGTCTGTCGTGAAGGTAACATTTGCATCGGGGGACGGAGATTGTCATTAGATGCGATAGTTCTAGACATAAGGGACTACGATCTTATTCTGGGGATGGATTGGCTCGGCGCTTGTTCAGCTACAATCGACTGTGCGAAAAAGGAAGTCGTATTTCGTTTGCCCGGCGAGATCGAGTTTCGCTTCACGTGCAGTCCTGAGTCGAAAGCGTCGAATGCCTGCATGGTGATCTCAGCAATGTCTGCTCGACGGATGATTCACTCCGGCTGCGAAGGGTACTTAGCGTCCGTTCGAGACACTCGGCAAGATTGCGCAAACGTTGAGTCTATCCCCGTTGTGGCGGATTTTCCTGATGTGTTCCCCGACGAGTTGCCAGGCATGCCGCCCGATCGAGAGATAGAGTTCACTATAGACACGTTCCCAGAAACTCGACCAATTTCTAAGACACCGTATCGAATGGCCCCGGCAGAATTGAAAGAGCTTAAAGTACAGTTGCAAGACTTGCTGGATCGAGGATACATTCGGCCTAGTGTATCTCCGTGGGGTGCCCCAGTACTATTCGTGAAGAAAAAGGATGGCTCGTTGCGGCTCTGCATCGACTATCGAGAATTGAATAAAGCAACCATTCGTAACCAGTATCCTCTTCCAAGAATAGACGATCTTTTCGATCAGTTGCAGGCTGCCATGGTATTCTCTAAAATTGATCTCCGTTCGGGCTATCACCAACTAAAGATCAAGCAAGACGATGTGCCAAAGTCAGCTTTTCGAACTCGCTATGGCCATTATGAGTTCCTGGTGATGCCGTTCGGACTAACCAATGCACCCGCTGCCTTTATGAGTTTGATGAACCTTGTGTTCCGGCCCTACCTCGATAAGTTTGTAGTAGTATTCATCGATGATATCTTGGTGTATTCGAAGAGTGAGGAAGAACATGCAGAGCACTTGCGGACCGTGCTACAAACTCTTCGGGACAACCAGCTATATGCTAAGCTAAGTAAGTGTGAATTCTGGCTAAGTAGTGTATCTTTCCTCGGGCACATCATTTCTGCGGGAGGCATCTCAGTCGATCCGAAGAAGGTGGAGGCCATTGTCGAGTGGAAGCGACCTGCATCCGTTAGCGAGATTCGAAGCTTCCTCGGACTAGCGGGCTACTACAGACGGTTCGTGAAGGATTTTTCCAAACTTGCATTACCTCTGACTCGCCTCACACAAAAGGGAGTCGCATTTGAGTGGTCCGCCGACTGCGAAGCTTCGTTTAAAGAGTTAAAGCATCGCCTCACCTCTGCCCCGTTACTTGCATTACCAGACGAGATCTCGGGATTCCAAATATTTAGTGACGCGTCCGGGCAAGGCTTGGGGTGTGTACTTATGCAGCGAGATCGAGTGATAGCCTATGCCTCCAGGCAACTGAAGAAGCACGAGAAAAATTATCCTACACACGACCTGGAGTTAGCGGCAATTGTCTTTGCCCTGAAATTGTGGCGACACTACCTTTATGGAGTGCCTTGCCGAATTTATACTGATCACAAGAGCTTGAAGTACCTATTCACCCAGACGGACCTCAACCTTCGTCAGCGCCGTTGGCTAGAATTGATAAAAGATTACGACTTGACGATAGACTACACACCTGGAAAAGGGAACGTTGTAGCGGATGCTCTGAGTCGGATCTTCGTTGGATCTCTGTCAGTCGATCGCAGGTTACGAAGGGACTTAGAAGAGATGGGCATCGAACTCCGAATTCGATATCGTGGCGCGCGGGTCGCTCAAATGCGATTCGTACCCAACCTAATAGAGCGGGTCACATCTACTCAGAAAGACGACCCTTTCCTAAAGAAGATGCACGAGCAGATTTTAGCGGGGAAGGCGAAGGACTTTGCAGTAGATGAAAATGGGGCGTTGCGGGTGAAAGGAAGGCTATGCGTCTCCGATGATTCAGAACTTAGAAAGGAGATCCTTGCGGAAGCTCATTACGCAGCCTATATGATCTATCCCGGGAGCACGAAGATGTATAAAAACCTCCGAACGACCTTCTGGTGGCAAGGCATGAAGAAAGATATTGCACTCTTTGTGTCCCAATGCATAACCTGTCAAAGGGTGAAAGCAGAGCATCAGAGGCCGGGCGGAGAGATGCAAAATCTTGCTATCCCGGAATGGAAGTGGGAGCACATCTGCATGGATTTCATTATTGGCCTGCCAAGGACGCAATGGGGGAACGACGCGATCTGGGTTATCGTCGACCGGTTAACCAAGTCTGCACACTTCCTTGCCATCAAAAGTACTTGGAGCGCCGATCGCCTCGCCCAGACCTACCTTGACGAGATAGTCCGGCTGCATGGAGTGCCAGTTTCTATAGTATCAGATCGGGACGGGCGATTCATCTCGCGTTTCTGGGAGAGCCTTCAGCTGGCGATGGGGACCAAGTTGAAGTTTAGCTCAGCCTATCATCCACAAACCGATGGTCAGACGGAACGAGTGAATCAGATACTAGAAGATATGTTGCGCCTCTGCGTGATCGATTCGAAGTTAAGTTGGGACGTCTACCTGCCGCTGGCCGAATTTGCATACAACAACAGTTATCAGTCCAGCATCGAGATGGCTCCGTACGAGGCTTTGTATGGGCGGAAGTGTAGGTCACCAATCTGCTGGGACGAAGTCGGAGAACGGCAAATCCTAGGGCCGGAGCTGGTTGAACAAACCGTACAAAAAGTTCGGTTGATTCGTGAACGGTTGAAGACAGCACAAAGCCGACAAAAGAGTTATGCCGATGCTCGACGTCGCCCCCTTGAATTCTTTGAAGGGGATCATGTGTTCTTGAAAGTCTCGCCTATGCACGGAGTCATGCGATTCGGAGTAAAAGGAAAGTTAAGTCCAAGATTTGTTGGACCGTTTGAAATTCTCAAACGGGTTACTCCGGTCGTCTATCAAGTTGCTTTGCCGCCTGCCCTATCAGAAGTACACAATATTTTTCATGTTTCACAGCTGAGAAAGTTTGTACACGACCCGAACCACATAGTCGACTTGGGGCAATTGAATCTGCAAGCGGACTTGTCGTACGCGGCAGAGCCTGTCCAAGTTTTGGACCGTAAAGAGAAGCAGTTGCGGAACCGAACCGTCTCGCTAGTGCGCGTCCTGTGGCGGAACCATTCGGTCGAGGAGTCGACCTGGGAACTTGAAGCTGATATGAGGGAAAGGTTCCCCTCATTATTCCTTAGGGGTAGGTTCTATTCCTAAGTTTCGGGACGAAACTTTCTTTTGGATGGTTATGATGTAATGCCCCGTTCCCCCTATTCGGGGAGCGCGGCCAAGGAATACTTACGACCGTCCGAACGGGACAGATTGAATTAAGATCCTTTCCTCGTTATGGATTGGTTTCTTCGGAATCAGGTCCCATATACAATGGATTGTGCCTCGAGGATGGACTCGGCGGCAGAGTCGAGAGGGGCCTTTCCGTTGCGTTGGTTTCTTGTCCGTTTTCGTGCCGCTTGGATGCTTTCTTGTTGGTTTTATGACTTGCGTTTTCTTGAACGGTTTCAATGGATTTCATTGCTTTCGTTCTTAGGATTTCGCATTTCGTATCGAGCCTTGGAGACCGAAGCAGGAGGTATTGATCATCCGTTGGTGCGTGCAGGTGATCGTGTAGACGACGCGCGAGCGGAGTCTTAGGGGTCTCTTCTTCTTCTTCTTCCTATTCAACAAACTTGTGAGTGGCTCTATTTCGATAAGCACCTTCTTTCCAAGGGCTCCGTTCATAATAAAAACTGACTCAGTTGGGCATTCAATCAAACGATACCAATTAAGTAACAAGTTGGATAACAAGATGAGATAAGAAGTAGGCTTGGAACACCCATTGCTTGTCATACAAACCTTGCATAAATTCATTGATGCATGCATGTTCGTTGGGTGTTTAATGGGTTGGCATTTACTGATAGTTCAAAGTGTTCTTCTATAAACTGCTGCATGTTATTTCATATAACTGTTGGTTGATTATGATAGTACAGTAAAGCAGTTTCGTGCATGATGTTCTTTAAATGGCTAGTAAGTAAATCTATGAAGTAGAGTCATAGAAATGGTCATGGGAATTCTTGTGCACAAGGGATCCAGGTTCCTGCGAGCGGTTCCGGGGCACCGGGCCGCCTCGACCCGGGCGGAATCTACTTTCTTAGTCCTGGGAGCGGAGAATTGTAGCGGGGCTAGCTACCCGCGCTGCAAGCGTCGCCGCCAGCCCAGACTAAACCCATGATGGCTCCTAAACATCAAGAGAAAGATGTTGTGTATATTTAAACTGTGCAGACTAACTATGTCTTCGTGACAGGGAAGGCTATGGTAAGTTGTACAGGTGGTTCAGACGGGACAGGTAAAGTCACCGAACGGTGGCATGCGAAGTTATGTTATTTTGTTCTTGCATATCTGCTAAATGAAATCTGAACTAGGCAAGAATAGAAACCCACCTAAGCAAATAATTGTAGCATACTCATTAGATCATATCTCTTGAGCTTGGTAAAGTTGAGCAGCTAGCCTTCACCAGTACTTTTCAAAGTACTGACCCTCGTTGTAGCAGGTTCCCCGGCGCAAGGCGACGCGGCGAGGAGCTGAAGCTCACTCCGAACTTTTGGGATCCTTGGCGGTTCGTGGCCAAGACTTTTGGAGGCTCAAGCTAAGAAGCCTTTCACTATCTCCGTTGCTGAATATCGCTAAGGCGATGGTGCTTACTCGCACCCAAGGTGGATTTTGTGTTTTTGAATCTATGTAAAGGGACATAATGTATGGATCGGCTATCTCATTTTGCGTCCAAGTTTGTAAGCCCGTGGGCATTTTATACTTTTGAGTCAAGCAATGTAAAAAGATGTTCATTATGAATAAAAGAGAAACTTTTCTATGCCTCAACCTTGTGTTATCTTATATGTCTACTCTGTTGCATTGTTCTAAAGAATATCCTTATGCCTAAGGCCTTGTGCACGCGCGCCCTACGCGTGCACGGCATCACGCCCGGGGGACGATTATCGATTAGGCAAAATCGGGGCGTGACAACTGGTGCCGAGTATACCCACTGGTTGTTCTTCATATCTCAGGCTTGGGCCTACTGCGATCTCAGAATGATCAACTACGTGACTTGGGTCAGTCATGTACCTTCTCAGCTGTGAGACATGGAATACATCATGCACTCCCTCTAAAGATGGAGGTAATGCAAGACGATAGGCCACCTCACCAATGCGCTCCAGAATATCAAAGGGCCCAATGTACCTTGGACTCAACTTGCCTCTGCTCCCAAAGCGAATTGTACCTCGAGTAGGTAAAATTCTCAAGAATACATGTTCTCCTTCCTTGAACTCCAGGGGACGTCGGTGTGTATCAGCCCAATGCTTCTGTCTGTCCTGAGCTGCACGAAGATGATTCTGGATTTGTTTCACCTTCTCCACTGTTTGCATTACCAACTATGGACCTAATATTTGACGCTCTCCCACGTCACTTCAGCATATCGGCGATCTGCACTTCCTACCGTATAACGCCTCGAAAGGTGCCATCTTGATGCTTGCCTGATAACTGTTGTTGTACGAGAACTCCACCAAATGCAAATGATTTTCCCAAGACCCTCCAAAGTCTAACATACATGATCGCAGCATATCCTCCAAGATCTGGATTGTACGTTCTGATTGACCATCTGTCTGGGGATGATAGGCAGTACTGAATTTGAGTCTGGTACCAAGACTCTCTTGCATGCTTCGCCAGAAATGAGATATGAATCTCGAGTCTCGATCTGATACAATACTAACCGGCACTCCATGCAATCTTACTATTTGTCGCATATACATGTCGGCTAGTATCTCTGTGGACTGTCCAACTCTAAACGGCAAGAAATATGTCAATTTAGTGAGTCGATCCACGATAACCCATACCGCATCTCTTCCGCTGGGGCTTCTTGGGAATCCTGTCACGAAATCCATGGTGATATGTTCCCACTTCCATTCTGGTATGGGAAGTGGCTGCAACATTCCTGCAGTCCTCTGATGCTCTGCTTTTACTTGTTGGCAGACTAAACATTTAGCCACAAATCTTGTAATCTCCCTCTTCATTCCATGCCACCAATAATACTGCCTTAGATCTCGATACATCTTTGTTCCTCCTGGATGAACAGAGTACATGGAGCTATGTGCTTCAGTCATTAGCTCCTGTCTCAGTTCTCCATTTTGAACATATAGGCGATCTCCGCACCTTAATGTCCCATCCTCATGTATGCGAAGTCCCGTCTGCATGCCTGCTTCTGTCTTCTCTTTGAGTCTTCGAAATCTAGCATCAGTAGGCAAAGCTTCTTTAATCCTTTCCACAAGCGATGACTTCACTTCCAGATTAGCCAGCAAGCCACTCTGTCTTGGTAGAATAACCTCTATCTGGAGCTCCTGTAGATCTTTCAATAGCTCAGGCTGCATCGTCAAGAAATAAGCCGTAGGCTTCCTGCTGAGTGCGTCTGCTACTACATTTGCTTTCCCTGGGTGGTACTGCAGATCTATATCAAAGTCCACCATCAACTCAAGCCAGCGTCTTTGTCTCATGTTAAGCTCCTTCTGAGTATATACATACTTCAGACTTTTGTGATCAGTAAAGATTTCTACCTTCTCACCATAAAGATAATGCCTCCAAATCTTTAGTGCAAATATTACTGCAGCTAACTCCAGATCATGCGTTGGGTAGTTCTTCTCATGAACCTTCAACTGTCTCGATGCATAAGCAATAACTTTGCCATGTTGCATCAAAACACATCCTAGGCCACTACCTGACGCATCGCTATAAACAACAAAACCGCCTGACCCTGAAGGAAGAGTCAAGACTGGTGCCGTTGTTAGACGTCTCTTCAATTCTTCAAAGGCCTTCTGACATTCTTCTGTCCATGAAAAATCCTGATCTTTCCGTGTCAACTTCGTCATTGGCTCCGCAATCCTTGAGAAATTTTCTACGAACCTTCTGTAATATCCAGCAAGTCCTAGAAAACTTCTCACCTCAGCAACTGATGTTGGTGTAGGCCAAGTCTCAATGGCAGCAACCTTCTCTGGATCAATTGACAGTCATTCTCCTGAGATAATATGCCCTAAGAATGGCACCTTATCCATGCAAAACTCACATTTACTGAGTTTTAGCATAAAGCTTCTCCTGCCTTAACGTCTCTAGCACGATTCTGAGATGCTCCTCGTGCTCTTCGTGGCTTTTGGAATATACCAGAATGTCATCAATAAACACAACCACAAATTTATCCAAGTATTGATGGAAAACTCGGTTCATCAAGCTCATGAACACAGCAAGCGTGTTGGTTAAACCAAACGATATTACTAAAAACTCATAGTGTCCATACTTGGTTCTGAAGGCCATCTTCGGGATATCTTCCTTCCTCACTCTAATCTGGCGATAACCGGATCTAAGGTCAATCTTCGAAAATACCCTAGCTCCACTCAATTGATCAAATAAGTCATCAATGCGTGGCAATGGATACCGGTTCTTAATGGTTACAGCGTTTAACGCCCTGTAATCAATACACAGGCGAACTGTTCCATCCTTCTTCGGTACAAAAAGTATGGGTGCTCCCCAAGGTGAAACACTGGGCCGGATGAAACCCTTCTCCAGAAGATCATCAACTTGATTCTTCAACTCCATTAACTCCTTAGGTGCTAACCGATATACCGATGAAGTGATAGGCTCTGCTCCTGGAGTTAAGTCTATGGTGAATTCTATTTTCCGACCAGGTGGTAAACCTGGAAGATCATCGGGAAATACATCCACAAACTCTGATATGACTCTTGGGTAACCTGACTCCCCTTCTACAGATAATACCCTAAGAGTTGGCTGAACACCTTGCTCTACAGCTCTTCGAAGAAACTCAAACTCTGAATGTCCAGGTGGTCTAAATATAACCTTTCCAAGCCGACAATCAAGAGTCGCATGATACTGACTTAACCAGTCCATACCAAGTACTACATCATAGTCAGGCATAGAAAAGATCAAAAATTGGGTTCGCATCTCTCTTCCACAGACTACTACCGAACATGATCTACAGATATCACTAACCGGTATAATTCCACCTCCCGTAAGAATTCTCTTAGTCTTCGGAAGGGGTACAGTAGCTACTCTATGGGTGGCTACGAAGCTAGCAGCTATAAATAAGTGCGATGCCCCAGAATCAAATAAAGCTACAACAGGTAATAAAGCTACTAAAATAGTACCTGCTATAACTTCTCCAGCAGTAGCTTCTTCCTGAACAGCCAATGCAAATGCCTGACCTCGTCCCTGAGCTGGACCCCTCTGCTGACGGGCCTGCTGGAATAGTGCTGCCTGAGGTGGCAATGGTGGTCTCTGCTGATATCCTCCTGGAGCTGGTGGTCTGACCCCTCCAACTTCTGTCTGCTAGGCTCCCACTGCTGGATAATCTGGCCTTGGTCCAGGTAAAGCTAGTCGTGGTGCTCCCTCTCTGCGTTCAGAGCAGTCCCTGGATAGATGCTGGTTGGATCCACAAACCAGGCATAGTCCCAATTTGCGTCTGCACTCCTTTTCAATGTGGCCTAACTTGCTGCAGAAATGACAAGTAGTTAGGGTTCTTGGTGCTGCTCTCTGAGGTAAATTCTTCTGGAGTCGCTTTGCAGAATCCCCCTGTGATGCCTTGGATGGTACTGAGGTAAATGGCCTCTTCAGACTTGACTCCCTTCTGGTGACGCGCTCCATGTGTCGTGCTGCGGCAAGGACATCTGTGTACGACGTAGGTGCAATAGATCCGATCAACCTCTGAAGCTCGAACCTGAGTCCGTCAAAGAACTTCTCTGCCTTCTCCTCTTCGGTAGGAATTAGAGAAGGGGTGAAACGACTCAGGCGAATGAATTCGGCATTGTACTCCTCCACCGTCATATTGCCTTGGATGAGTCGGTTGAACTTGTCTCGGAGTTCTGACCGAGCAACAGCTGGGATATACATCTCTTGGAAGAGTCTGGAGAACTCCTCCCAAGTGACTCGGTCATGTCCGAGCCTCCTCTCTTCGGCTAGCCACCAATGGTGCGCATTGTCCGTCAGTTGCATCCTGACAGCAGTCATCCATCTCTCCCGCGGAAGTTCAGCTGCTTCTAACTGATATTGTGTGTTTGTGAGCCACTCGTGCACTTCAGTTGGTCCTTCCTTGCCCGAAAAGGTACGTGGCTTGAGTTGACGGAAATCAGTGATAGATCCCGTCGCTGGTCACCTAGCTTGCGGGTTTGCCTGCTCCAATGCATTTACTAGGCTGGTTCTCAGGTACTCTGCCTCCTGACGATGCGCCTCTTGTTGAACTTGCTGTTGGGCTTGCATCATGGCGTAAAACATCTGGAACATCTGCTGTCCGTCCATTGCTTGCCCTGGTGGAAAGACAGGCATCTGCGGAGTGAACTGCGGCGGAGGTGGGATGTCGTCACGCCTGAACCTTGAGTTATGCTCCTCAGCTTGTCCACTTTGAGAGGATTGACCTCTGTTCTCTGGTGTAACTTCATCTCCGTAGGTAACCACAGCGTCTTGTGGTGTACTCAAAGGAATTTCATCTCCATTTCTTGGATCCATCTTTCTGCATCCAAAATAAACTTTATGAGAAAGTTTAGTAGAGTCAAAGCAGGATGCAAATCAAGTACTTAATTTGAATGCGATATAGAGTTTCAAAAACGATTCAACAAATGGATGAGATCCTATAACCTATCCTATCCTTTTACAGGTTTGTTCGGTCCCTAAGTTGAAACTAAACATTTTTGTCGTTGACCTGCATGGGCCACCACAAAAACCATGTCACGCACCAGTCCCAAAATACCAAGGGACTAGACACGTGGCAATGGCCAGTAGCACGCACCGATGGACAAATCCAATTTAATGGATCCATCGGGGCATACTTAAGCTGTAAATATAGGTCTACAACAATAAGTCTAAACTAATCTCATCCACACACAAATAATAAGAACAACAACAAATAAAGAAAGTACATCAATGTCCAGTCTCAGCAAAGTATGTCGGGGAACAACCCGATAAAAGTCTAAAACACGGGTTCATCAGACCAGAACAAAGGAGTCCAAAATAAAGTATCTGATGAGTACAAATATCATAATCTCAAGAAAAGTCTTCAGCCATCACCTCTGCTTCTAAGTTTGGTTCAGCTTCAGCAACAGCTTCTGGTACAGCTTCAGCTCTTGTCCCGTAAATCTCGGGATAATGTTCTTCTGCTAAACCTGGGGACATCATCCATAATCCAGGTCCTCAGGGGACATAGCAAGGTACAAATAATACAAGCCAAAAATAAATGCAGTGGAATAGTAAATGAAATAAGCAGGGTAACTACATAACCATCTATGTGAAAATGCAACTGAGAGCATCACTAGTACTCAGGCTGAGACCGCTACAAGCTCTGTGTCGGGGAGCCGGTAGCAGTAATAACAAGTAATGGGTCTAGCTCTGCTCGAGAGTCTACAACCTCACAATAGTAGTATATATATATATAACAGCCTGTAGCCCGTGTGTCTCTCCCCACCCAATGTAACCACACGTCTCATGTTCATAACGTCTCATGTCCATGTCACGTGAGATCATAGCTAATGCAACAAGTCATAATCTAAGAATATAATGTCTATGTCCATCATGTATCCTACACAGAATCACCTTGAATATCTCAGGAAGATTATGTCATATGTATGGTGTCAGGTGTCCTAGGTTATAATGTACTTGATACAACAAGTACGAGAATGTAAAGGGTCTCGAATGTCCATCTCTAAATGACGTACACAACTCCGCGTACGGGGTTGGCACCCGACTATAATCGGACGTTAAGTAGGTCATACAGTCCTAGGTTTAAGCATAATCAACAATGTAAATAAACAAGGAAATAAATATCAAAACTACATAATTTGGCAAGGTACACTTGCCTGGGGTTGGAATACCAGTAGCGGTCCCTGTATCCGTGGGTTCAGTAAATACTCCTCCAAAAGCTGAAATGAACATTACCAACAGTCTCAGAACATATGAAATAGCTAAAAACGCCTGTCCTTAAGTCCAGTTTGGACACAAGGGCAAAAACGACATTTTTAATTCAAAGCGGGATCCAAATGTGGGCCGCTTTGCACTGAAAAATGCGTCAGGGTCAAAGGTCTCCAAATCAGTCCAACTTAGTGTCAACAAGTCAGGAACGTTGATACGAACCCAACGGAACTTCCAGAATTGGATTTCGATGAGCCGTTCTCAAAATCGCCCGTCAAGTGGAGCATGTGGGGCCCACGACACGTAATTTTTCCAATGTTCTCAGAATCGAACCAAACTTGACTCACAGGACCAGCGTATTGCTACGAGTCCGATGTCACAAATTTCGTCTCGATCCGACGTGTATACACTAAGTTACAGCGAAATACAAAAAAGTCGGATACGGGACGTTGTCCGCGGATACGCACTGATTCCGGTGTGCACGCACATCCGAATCAGCTTCTGCGAAATCCCGCACGTCCGTATCGACGACGCGCATGTATCAGTGAAGACCGCACATGACCAAGTCATCCCGTTTGGCGGGGCGTACTCGATTCCGGGGTGAAACAGGGCGTTAGTTTTCCTATTTTTGGATCGCGGTTCGCGATCACCACAGGACGCGATGCACCGAGCGGTTTGCACGGGCACCGAGGGGGTCATACAGGCTACGTGATACAACTGACGGAATAGGAATCGGAGCTGCGAGGAGAAAGTTACGAGTACCTGAACAGGGCTCAAAAAGTCTGATTTACGCGTCCGAGTCGAGTCTCCGTGTCCTGGACACTGTGTCCAAGCCGTGTCCTGGCTAGGGCAGGGTTCTGCATCATGTCCGAGCTCGCCGGAGTCGGCCTGGGGTGCGGGCGGAGGCGGCGCCGGTTCTGGGTGGTCGGCGACGGTATGAGCGGCCGGTCCTGGTACCGTGGGCGGCCGGACGTCGGCTGGACGGAGAAAAAAATGGGGCTCGGGTTCAACTGAGACTGGGTCGAGGTTCTAGGGTCCGGCGGGTGGTCGCTGGAGGTACGACGGAGAGGTTCTGTCGGTGCGGCGGCTCCGGTAAACTAGACGACTGAGCAGAGGGGAGGTCCGGCGTCGGGGTTCAGGTGTTCACCGGAGAAGAAAGAACAGCAGGGTTTTCCGGCGGAAGTCTCGGGTTCTTATAGAGAGTTAGGGGAGTTGGACGGCCGGAGGTTACCGGAATCCGAATGGAAACAGTCGTCGGGTACTGGGGAGGTGAACCGGGGAGTCTGCCGGCGGCCACGGCGGCGGAAACGGCCGCCGGCAGTGGAAACGACCGGTCGGGTCGTTTGGGATTTTGGGGGTTAGGGTTTGCACCGGGTCGGGTCGGGTTCTGGCGGGTCGGGTCTGACCCGGATCCGACCCGCTAGCTGAGCGGTCCGGTTCGGGTAGACCGGCCGGTCCGGTCCGGTTCAAGCTTTGGGTTCGGTTCGGGTTTTATTTTATTGGGTTAATTAATTTAGTTAAATTAATCAATAGTTTTTAATGCTTTAAAAATTCATCTGAGATCCAATAAATTTCCGGAAAATTATCCCATGTCCGATTTTTAATTTTACACTAGAAAATATAATTTTCCTCACATTTTAATATTATTTAATATCTTTTAAAAATTCATTTCAAATCAGACTACCTTAGTTTATTGGTTTAAAATTACAAAAAATGCTAATTAATTCCAGAAAATTAAAAATTTTAAAAACTAAAATTTTCAGGTGATTACATGAAGCCCCGCACTTTTTCTGGCAAGGAGGAGCCCATAGAAGTTCATGAGTGGCTCACCAACATACAACATCAACTGGAAGCAGCGGAGCTTCCACGGAAACGTTGGATGATTGCCGTCAGAATGCAATTGACGGGCAATGCTCATCACTGGTGGCTATCTGAAGAGAGACGGCTCGGACCAAACCGAGTCACTTGGGAGGAGTTCTCCAGACTCTTCCAGGAGATGTACATTCCGGCTATCGCTCGATCAGAACTGCGGGACAAGTTCAATCGCCTCACTCAGGACGCTATGACGGTGGAAGAGTACAACGCTGAGTTCATTCGCCTAAGTCGCTTCGCCCCAACATTGATCCCGACAGAAGAAGAAAAGGCGAAGAAGTTCTTTGATGGGCTAAACTTTGAGCTACAAAGAATGATCGAATCTTTCGCACCAACTTCGTACACGGACGTCCTTGCTGCAGCTCGACGTATGGAGCGTGTCATCAGACGAGAATCCAACCTGAAGAGGCCTTCCACATCAGCACCAGCCAGAGCACCGAATGGAGAAACTGCCAAGAAACCAAATCTGCATCAAGCACCACATGGAGCTGCATCCAGATCCCTAACTCTTCCTACTTGTCACTACTGCGGCAAGATAGGCCATGTTGAGAAGGAGTGTAGACGTAAATTCGGACTATGCTTAGGCTGCGGATCCAGACAATATGCAGTGAGAGACTGCCCTGAGCGTAGAGAAGGAACACCAAGGTCAAACCAGCAAGCTCCACCAGCACCAGGAGAACATCAACCAAGGCCACCCTTGGCACCTCGAGCAACACCCTTCCAGCAAGCCCAGCAACAGCAGAGGGCACTACTTCAAGGATGCGGACAAGCTTACGCGATGACTTTGGAAGACGCGCAGACTCTTGGAGTAGCTAATGCGCGTAAGTGATTCGTAGCTACCGTTTCTAGTATTGTTTTAGCTCGTGCCTGTTGGTTCGTGACCTTAGCCCCAACCTAGTAATTTGAAACTTGTTAATAATAACCTAGTTTTCTAAAAATTGTAGTTCTCTTGCTTTAACTAGATTACTCTGGAAAGTGCATAAACTTTCATTCTTAGGGAAACGACATTTTCCCTAAGTGTCTTATGATGTGTTTCGAACAATGCTTGCAACCGTATCATCTCTGTTGATCGGTTATTCTTTGATTGCGAGGACACAATCCTCTTAGGGGGGTAGATTGTAAACCCCCTGATTTTTTAAGATTTTTAAAACTGGATTTTTCAGAATTTTCGGGAATTTTTCGGGAATTTTTGCTAATTAAAAACAAGATATTTTTGGCATTAAATAAAATTAAATGTTTTTAAATATTATGAAAATAATATTTTTGGGTGTAAAATAAAAAACTGGACTTAGTGTAATTTTTCTGGAATTTATTGGACCCCGAAAATATTTTTAAAAGCCCGAAAACTATTTTTTAAATTAAATCCAAATTGAACCGGGTTGAACCGGGTTCAAACCGGCCTGAACCGGGCTGAACCCGGTCCAACCCAACCGACTGAACCCGACCGGCCGACCGCCCCTAGCGGGTCGGGCCGGGTCTGCCAGACCCGCACCCGCACCCGCCCGAACCCGCTTCTTCCCTATCACCCGCACGATCCCGCGTCTCCCGCCGCCCTCCGCCGCTTCCGGCCACGTCGTCGCTCCCCCGCAACCTCCGGCCCCACGCTCCCGCAAGCTCCGCCTCCCCCGCCACGTCCCCCGCCTCGCTCGACCCCCTCCTCCGCCTATATAAGACCCCCTTTCTCCTCCCTCCGGCCACCCGAATCCCCCGCCGACCTCAAGCTCCCTCCGCGCCACCACCTCCCCTCGCCGTGCCGCCCGCCCTAGCCTCGCCGACGAACTCGCCGTGCCCAGCCCCGCGTCCCCCAGCCGCCTCCGCCCCTCCGGCGGCTCCCTCGACAGCAGACCCGACCCAACAGCAGCCCCCTTCGCGCCGCCCGGCCGCCTGCGCCGCCTCCCGCACGCCGCCGCCTCCGGCCAGCGCCGCCAGCAACAACCCCAGCCCCTCCGGCCCGCCTCCGCAGCGCCGCCCTCCTCCGGCGATCTCCGTCAGCAGACCCAAACCCTAACCCTAGGGTTGGATTCGACTCGGACACGGACACTTCGTGTCGACACGGACACGAAAACTCAGTTTTTCGGAGCCCTGTTTCTTTCTCCTTGCTGTCCCATTTTCGATTCCGTCAGTTGCATCGCGAACCCTGCGTGACCCTCTCGGTGTCCGTATAATCCGCTCGGTGCATCGCGTCCTGTGGCGATCGCGAACCGCGATCCAAAAAAGGAAAAACAACGCCCTGATTCACCCCAGAATCGAGTACGCCCCGCCAAACGGGACGACTTGGTCGCGTGCGGTCT
Organism: Iris macrosiphon; assembly: GCA_036927795.1. Taxonomy (NCBI): domain Eukaryota; kingdom Viridiplantae; phylum Streptophyta; class Magnoliopsida; order Asparagales; family Iridaceae; genus Iris; species Iris macrosiphon. The sequence goes on along the minus strand of JAYESA010000008.1, from coordinate 165,464,202 downwards.
TCACCGATATGTGTGCGCCGTTGATACGGACGTGTGGGATTTTGCAGAAGTCGATTCGGATGTCCGTGCAAACCGGAATCAACGCGTATCCGCCGACACAGTCCCGTATCCGTCCCTTCTGGAACGCGTCGTAACTTTGTGTACACACGTCGAATCGAAACGAAACTTGCACCATCGGACTCGTAGCGATACGCTGGTCCTGTGACCCAAGTTTGGTTCAATTCTGAGAACGTTGACAAAATCGCGTATCGTGGGCCCCACAGGCTCCACTTGACAGGCGATTTTGTGACCGGCTCATCGGAATCCAATTCTGGAAGTTCCGTTGGGTTCGTATCATCGTTCCTGATCTGTTGACACTAAGTTTGGCAAATTTGGAGACCTTTGTCCCTGACACGTTTTTTGGTGTAAAGCGGGCCCACATGTGGACCCCGTTTTGACCCAAAATGGTCATTTTTGCCCTTGTCTTCAAATTGGACTCAAGGACAGGCGTTTCTAGCTGATTGATATTTTCTGGATCTGATGGTAATGTTTATTTCAGCAACCGGAGTACTGCCTGCAAATCTCGCTGAAGTCAGAGCCACAATTGGAGCCGAAACACCAGGCAAGTGTACCTTGCCAAAATCCTGCAGTATTGTTACCTATTTACTTGATTTAATTAACTGTTGTACATGCTTAAACCTAGGACCGTGTGACTTACTCAGCTTTCGATTAATAGTCGGGTGCCAACACCGTACACGGGGTTGTGTAAGGTCAACTAGAGATGAATATCATGACATTTACATTCTCGTACTTGCCATATCAAGTACATTATACCCAGGACACCTGACACTGATCATGAGACATAATCTTCCTGAAATATTCAAGGAGGTTCTGTATAGGATACAGATTACATGACTTGGACATTATTTTCTTAGATCTCAATAAATGACTTGTTGCATTAGTTGATCTTGCGTGACATGGACTTGAGACATTATGAAACTGTGACGTGAGATTTCATTGGGTGGGAAGAGATTTACCATGCAAAAGGCTGAATATATATATATATATATATATATATATATATATATATATATAAAATACTTTAATGGATTGTGCCTTAGACTCTGACACAGAGCTTTGATACCTTACTGGCCCTTCGAGAAAATACTGCTATGGTTTCTTCGACACTGATCCTGTAGCAATCTCAGCCTGAGTATGACTAAAACTCTCAACTTGCATTTCACTTAGCTGGTTACATATTTACCCTATTGTTTCATTTATTGCTACACTGATATATATTTTAACATGAGTTATGTTGTACCTTGCTATGTCCCCTGAGGACCTGGATCTAGATTATGTCCCCAGGTATAGCCGAAGAAATCTACCCCGAGGTGTACGGAACAGGAGCACTTCTCGGAGCAGAACCAGGAACCGAGGACGAGATCGTGGCCGAAGACTTCTCCTGAGTATTGGCTTTACATACTCAGATATTTCCATTTCCAGTTACTTTATTTCATGTCTATTTGCTTGATGTAACAGACTTATTCTTGGGTTGTTCCCGAGACACTCTTGTTGAGATATGCTAGTTTATTTTTACTTGCATTTATTCTGGCATTTGATCTGTGTTTATATTTTGTGGATGAGATTAGAATAGACTGTGACTTGTAACATCAGACCTACTTATTGTTGTACTACAGCTTAAGTACGCCATGATGGATCCATTAATTTGGGTTGGTTCATCGGTGCGTGCTGCTGGCCATTACCACGTGTCCAGTCCCTCGGTATTTTAGGACTGGGGCGTGACAATCTGGTACTGTTCCAATGCCTGCTCCTGTTCCGGCTTCTGCTCCTGCTAATGCTCCTGTCCTGTCCTGTATACCTCGGGGTAGATGTCGTCTGCTATACCTGGGAACATAATCTGGATCCAGGTCCTCAGGGGACATAGCAAGGTACAAAATAACTCATGCCAAAATAAATGCAGTGCAGCAATAAATGAAACGATAGAGTAAACTATATAACCAGCTAAGTGATATGCAATATGAGAGCATCACTAAAACTCAGGCTGAGACCACTACAAGCTATGTGTGGGGGAGCCGGTAGCGGTAATATCACGTAATGGGTCAAGCTCGGTTTTAGAGTCTTGAGCACCGCATTAATAAGGATTTATATATATAGTCAGCCTGTAGTCTGTGTGTCTCTCCCCACCCAATGTAATCACACGTCTCATGTCCATGTCACACGAGATCATATCTAATGCAGCAAGTCATATAATATCTAAGCAAAAGAATATGTCATGAAACCTGTAACCTATACAGAATTACCATGAATATCTCAGGAAGATTCTGTCTCATGAATAGTGTCAAGTATCCTGGGTTATGACGTACTTGGTAATGCAAGCACGAGAGGGTGTCGATATCCATCTCTATATGACGTTACACAACTTCGCGTACGATATTGGCACCCGAATATTAATCGGACGCTAAGTAAAGTCACACGGTCCTAGATTAAGCATATACAACAATTAATTAAGTCAAAGAAATAAGTAACAAAACTGCAAGTTTGGCAAGGTACACTTGCCTAGGGTTCTGGCTCCAACTGTAGCTCTGGTCTCAGTGGGACTTGCAGATACTCCTCCGGTTGCTGAAATAAACATCACTATCAGATTCAGAAAATATCAAATAGCTAGAAATGCCTGTCTTTGAGTCCAATTTGGACACATGGGCAAAAATGACAGTTTTTGGTCAAAGCGGGGTCCACATGTGGGCCGTTTCGCACCGAAAAATGTGTCAGAAACAATAGTCTCCAAATTTATCAAACTTAGTGTCAACAAGTCCAGAACGATGATACGAACCCAACGGAACTTCCAGAACTGGATTTCGATGAGCCGATCACAAAATCGCCTGTCAAGTGAAGCCGTGGGGCCCACGATACGCGATTTTGTCAACTTTCTCAGAATTGAACCAAACTTGGGTCACAGGACCGGTGTATTGCTACGAGTCCGATGGCGCAAGTTTTGCTTCGATCCGACGTGTGTACACAAAGTTACAACGAGTTCGGAAACCGGGCCGATACGGGACGTTGTCGGCGGATACGTGTTGATTCCGGTGTGCACGCACATCCAAATCAACTTCCGCAAAATCCTACACGTCCGTATCAACGGCGCGCACCTTTCGGTGAAAACCGTACGCGACCAAGTCATCCCGTTTGGCGGAGCGCACTCAGTTCCGGGGGAAAATAGGGTGTTTATTTTTCTGTTTTTGGATCGCAACTCGCGATCACCACAGGACGCGACACACCGAGCAGGTTGCACGGGCATCGAGAGGGTCATGCAGGGTTCGTGTCACAACAGACGGAACGAGAAACGGGACAGCGAGGAGAGAGAAAATGGTACCTGAACAGGGCTACGCAGACTAGACTTTCTCGTGTCCGTGAGGCGACATGACACAACGCGACACGGTACAACACTGCTCTAGGGTTAGGGTTTCGATCGACTCGCCGGAGCTTCGCCGGAGGGGGTGGCGAACTGGCGGAGGCAGAGCGGGCTCTGGCGGGTCGTCGACGGCGAGGTGGAGTCAGGGAGGCGCTGTAGCTGCTGCGGCAAGGCTGAGGTTGGAGGCTCGGGCTGCTGCTGGTCTCGAGGGCGGCGGAGAACGGAGAAGCTCTCGGCTGGATCGAGGCGGCCTGGGTTCAGGCGGAGGCGGCGGTGGATGGGGCTACTCGGGGAGACGGCAGAGCGGGCTTCGCCGGAGACGACGGTGGCTAGGGGTTCTGGTGGCGGAGGCGGTTTTATAGAGACGAGTGGGAGAGGGAGCGGCGGCCGTTGCGGAGGCGAGGCGACAGCAGTTACGGGGGAGCCGGAGCGGCGTTGGGGAGCAGTACTGGTCGTAACCGCCGGCGGGGATCGCGGCGGCCGGCGGCGGTTACGGAAGTCGAACCGTCGAGGGAAGAGGGGTTAGGGATTAGGCTTCCGGGTCGGGTTCGGGTCGGGCGGATGGGGATCCGACCCGATCCACTAAGGCATGGGTGCGGGTTCGGGTACTCGGATTTCGGGTCGGGTTTAGATCCGACCCGACCCGCTAAAGTTGGGTTCGTTTCAGTTAGACCGGTCCGGTTCGGGTTGGTTTGGTTCAATTAAACCGATTTATTTCTAGGATTTATTTTGGTTTATTAAAACTTAGTTTTTAGGACTTTTAAAATGCTTCCGGGGTCCAATAAATTCCCAAAAAATTGTCCTATGTCTAATTTTTCATTTTACACATAAAAATATTATTTTCATAGTATTTTAATATTATATAACATTATTTAAAAATTATTTAATCTCAAAACATCTTAGTTTTAATTAATTAAAAAATCCTAGAAAATTCTAGAAAATTGTGAAAATCCATTTAAAATTCTTGAAAAATCAGAGGGTTTACACCCCTATTTGCACGAGATAACCGGCGTTCCCGCCTCCCCTAATTCCAATGGACTAGTTAGGGATCCGATTCAACATCTTCCTCTTCCGAATGCCCTTCTCAGCCATAACGACACTCACTTCGCTCGTCTCCGCCGGAACTCTAGCCGCTCTTCAGGGCAGAGCTACGACTACGATAGCTGCTCTCCTTCCTTCGGGTGCCTTACTGAAGAAGTTAAAAATGATCGTACCCGTTTTTTCAGGCATGTTCGGCAGGACACTGGAGTTGAACGGGTTGGAGTTACTACAAGTGAATGTCTTTATTCCATCCTAAAGAACATGAGAATCTTCTTTCCGTGGTTCCTATGCCGCCACGTTTCTGCCTAAAACCATTTTGAAAGTGGTTTTATGAACATCCACATTAGTTTTGACCGCTAGTATGACACGTGACAATACTTGAGTGAAATGGTAAATATCTATCCTAGTTTTGGTGGATGAACAAAAATAGACTAAAACAGAGTCAATTTTTGTTCACCCACCAAAACTAGAGTGGATGTTCACCATCCACTCAAGTGTTGTCACGTGTCATTTTCATCAAACCTAAAACCAATTTGAAAGTGATTTTGTGAACATCTACACTAGTTTTGACCGCTAATATGACACATGATAATACTTGAGTTGAAGGGTGAATATCTACTCTAGTATTGGTGGGTGAACAAAATTGAACTATGTTTAGTCCATTTTTTTTCATCCAGAAATATTAGGATGTATGTTCACCCTTCTACTCAAGTGTTGTCGCATATTATTTTCATTTAACCTAAAACCACTTTGGAAGTGGTTTTGTGAATATCCACACTAATTTTGAACTCTAATATAACATTTGGCTATACTTGAGTGGAATGATGAATATCATGGGCGACACTGGCCCATGGTAGGTTGGACAACAACCCATGGCTTAAAGACTAAAGGGGCACCAATATAGATGTATCTAAAGTAGAACAATTATGTATAATGGATCACCGTTAACACAAAATAGTCGTAGCGTAGTGGTTATTATGTTAAACTTTAAAAATAGAGGTCTCTTTTCTGTGGGTGAACAAAAATGGACTAAAAAAGTATTAAAAAAAAGCAAAAAAAAACAAAAATAGACTCCGTTCCACCAAAACTAAAGTGGATGTTCACTCTTTCACTCAAGTGTTACCAAGTGTTATTTTCATCCAACCTAAAATCGATTTGTGAACATCCACATTACTTTTAACCGCTAGTATGACACGTGACAATACTTGAGTGGAAGTGTGAATATCTACTCTAGTTTTGGTAGAGTCCATTTTTGTTCTTCCACCAAAACTACAGTGGATGTTTAATCTTTCACTCAAATATTGTCACGTTATTTTTCATCCAATCTAAAACCACTTTGGAAGTGGTTTTGTGAACATACACACTAGTTTTGACCGTTAGTGTGACACGTGGCAATATTTGAGTGGAATGATGAATATCTACTCTAGTTTTGGCTGGTGAACACAAACGAATTTGACAAACTAGCATACAAAATCAAATGTTATTCATTTGTTGTTTTCACTGATGGCTGAAACAACACATATCTCTACTCTTATAATGAGGTTAAAAATGACTCAAAATTGAGTCGTCTAAGTCGTATGTAAATACTCCACTAACTATTTTAAAAAATAACTAACTATGTAACTATTTAATATTATTTATTTACAGCTAAACAATTCTAACTTAAGTGGTTAAGATTAGAAATATTTTTCATGGTTACTTTAGTTCAATTTTTAGAAAATAAGCATGACTCGTAAACATCTCATAGCTTAACTCTAATGCCATCGACGAAGAATCAAACTTCGGCAGAGAAAAGCTGAATTAGTTGGATTATGTATATTCTTTGAGAGCTTGAATTTGTAATTAAGTTAATTGTCTAAATAGCGCCTGAAAAATTGCGGTGCTCGTGGTTTTCGTGGTTTTTGTAATCGAGTATTTTTTGGGGTTAATTTGGTGTCTAAGTTTTATATTTTGATTTAAAAAGTATGTGAACTAGCTTCTCTTGCTTTTAGATAAAAAATGCTAAAAATGGACACGGATCACGTGTCTTATTGTTAGGATTATTTTTGTATTTTTGAACTATTACTTTTAAAAGAATATTTGTGTCTGAAAAAATTATACATACAAAAATAAGTTTTGTCAAGTACAAAATGACGGTTCTATAATCAATCATAGCCAACGTAGAGGCTGATCATGACTAAAATAATCCTAAAAAATAAGACACGTGGCCATCACATAGATTTTTAACTATTTCCATCAAAAAGTACCAACAAAATCTATTTTCAATCACTCTTTAAACCAAAATGCAAAACTTAGATATTAAATTAAAAAATTCAATCACCAAAATGATAACCACAACGATATTTCTGTGTGATGCAAATTACTAAATTGTTAACATTTCTCATACGCCATTTGGACAATTAACACTTTGTAATTTGATTATGGCCAAAAATAAAAAAATCTTTGTAATTTGATGGGATTATTCTGACCATTATTGACGAAAAGTGACAGAGCATAGCAGATTTGTAAATTATAATTAGCGAAGAAGTGAAAAGTCCTCAAATTTGTTTTAAAAAAAGGCAAATTCTAAAGCACTACTCATTTTACTTAGGACAACACATTATTTCAGGACAATCTTGATTTTTAAAATTTGTACCGAGGACAACCAAAAATTTACTCATGACAGTCCAACCCTAACCGCAACCGCCGGAGGAGTTGGAGGCTGAGGCTGGAGGAGGAGGAGGAGGAGGAGGGGGCCTCCCCTACCTCCGCCGCGCGCAGCTCTCCGCGTGCTTGCGACTCCGTCGTGCGTCGTCCTCGCGCGCGCGTGTGCTTACGCCTCCGTCCCGAAAAGTCCCTGCTCGCCGTCGTCCTCCGCTGCTGTTGCTGTTGCCACCCGTACCCCGCCGCCGCCCGCTGCTGGTACTACTAATATCGCTGCTGCTGCAACTTCTTCTTCTTCTTCTTCTTCTTCTTCTTCTTCTTCTTCTATTCTCCTAATTATTAGGACTGTTTTCAACTGGAAGGACTATCAACATAGTGAGAGTCTTAATAATTAGGACTGTAAAAAATGTTAACAGTCTTGAAAAAAAAATTCGGACAGCCTGAAATAATTTTTTCGATGACAAATTTATAAATAAGTCAAATTTGTTTTTTTGGGTAGCTATAGAATTTGTCAAAAAAATTGGTAAGTTTTGTAGTGTCTATAGAATTTCTCAAAAAATAGTCCCGATAGTGGAGTGGTTGGCGAGGAAAGATGAATATGAAGAGATTCGGCGGCGGGCGAGCTCCCACCGGAACCCCGTCCATCGGCTGGTCCATCGTCGTCGTTGTCTCCTCCCTCCTCGCCGGAGCCTCCATCGTCCACAACATCTACAAACCCGACCTAGTTACTATTCATCTCCTCAACCTATTCTTCACGGACACGACACAATGAAACGGACACGGCACCATTTTTCTTCTTTTGGAATGCCCGTGCTTCCTACGTCTTCACTAAATGATCGTTCTTTTCTTTCATTTCTATTGCAGACTTTGCCTCCTCCTACTCCAGTGGAGCGGAAGAACTAGCAACAATAAAAATTCAAATTTTTTTTCTTTTTCTTTCTTTCTTTCTTTCTTTTAAAACCTCTTAGTTTACATCTTTCTGATGTAATAATTTACGTTCCTTTGTGCAATTGCTGACTTTTTTTTTCGGGAAAATTTTGGATGTTAAATTGTTGTATTTCAATGGAAATGGTGAAACTAGGGTTTCAGGGAAGGAGCAAGAAGTCCCCATGGGAGATTCTTGTGTCCTTGCTAGTATCTTTCTTTCTATTTTCTCTCTGCCAGTTTGCTCTCTTCATGGTATCCCACCTTTCTCCTTCACTCCCTCTCCTAGCCATGCTCCCCATTTCAGGTTAATCTTCTTTTTCTCGTTTATTGTGACAACTGAGTTGTTAGTTCGATTGTTGCATAAAAATTCCAACTTTTTTCTTTGTTACAGCTTTGGTTCTGGTGGCGGCTATGGCGCTTGGTAGGTGTTGGAAGCGGATTCTTGGGGTTTCGGCATCGGCTCCGGCTTTTGTTCTTTTCAATATATTGTTTCTGTGGGGTGTCTATATTGTAGCGATTAGACAAGGTATTTTTTCTGACCCTATATAGGTAGTTGATGAATTGTGGATCCTAGGACAATCACCCACTGGCCCTGAATTTTACTTATGGAGAGGCAGTTCTGTGCCTCATACCTTCTTTTGGAAGGCTAAAGAACAACCTTTTGCTAGAATTGAGCTATTTGTACGCATTTTTGTTTTATGGAACTCAAAATCAGCTTATTGGAGCTTGTAGCCACATAGCACTGGGTTTGGTATTGCTGAAGCTTATCAAAAGTTGCTGCTATAAGTTGTAATCAAAATAATTATTGGATAGAACAAAAATAGAACAAAAAAGGGTTTATTATTGAAAGTTTTTCTTCTTCTAGTATTGAATAGAATAGAAAAATAGTAATAGAATTATTGAAAATCTGCTATCAAAAGCAATAAGGTGGCAAGAACATGCTCTTCAGTGCTGTAGTTACTGAAAATGACCAAACTTATCATATAAATGTAAATGTAAAGGTACAAATATAACATAAAATTTCAGAAAAAGCTAACGGTGGCTTTGTGAAAAGTGCATGATAAGCTGAAGCAACTCTGGTAAGTAACCCCTCCCTGTTTCAAAAGCAACCCCTTAACAAGCAACATTTTAAAAAACAAGCAAAAACAACATGTACCAAATACGTTGATGCGATACTTTGCGAAAAGATAAGCAGAAGCAACTTTGATAAGCTGTACCAATCCCTACCTCAAGGCTTAATCAACAATCCATACACTATGTATGACTTCTGTGTCGGGTCAGGTCAACAATTGTTTGCGAGAAAAAACATTTTGATTTATATATGTTTTATTTATGTAGGTTATGACACTAAGTACATCTTTGGTAAGGGCGGAACTGGAAATTCGAACTGAGGTGGGCTGGGGTGGCTAGGATGGGTTGTGTGTGGGCTGACCCGTATGAAAAAAAAAACCAAAAAAAATATATGGAAAAAGAAAAGTTTTTTTTTTTTTGGGTGGGCTGGGCTGGAGCCCACTCCAGCCCACAACCTGGTTCCGCCTCTGCTCTTTGGGTTCTTGTTGAAAGGAGTGGGTGTTCATGCAAGGAAATAAGTGAGACTATGAATGTTTTCCTTTGCTATAAGATGAATGCACAAATTACTTTTGATAGATTTGATAAATGTTGATAAAGTTACCAATAGATCCCTTTATAGTTTATACTATAGGATCAGTTACATGAAATAGTGAGATGAACTGAGTGTGAAGCATTTTGTTCATTCAAATACTTTAGCTTTCAGAAAGATCTTCACAAATATAAAAACATACAATGATAATATATCTTAGTTAAACTTTTGTGAATAGCGTCCATGAATTGAAAGTTAAAGGATTTTACTAGCAGTAATGATATCAGTGTATCCTATTTATATCTAGGTTTAAAACTGAAAAAATAAACTTTATCAGTGCATAAAGGTATCGGTGTTCCTCACTGTAGTTCAATATTCCCACCATTCCCAATAGGGTTTTTATTTATTCGTCAGTGGACATGTGAATCTCACAAATTACTTTTGATAGATTTAAGAAAGCTGTAATTGGATGACCATTAGTATCGAAAAATATTATTGATTTTTTTAATGTTGAGAATTTACAAAACGATATGTAATATTTCCTTCCACCTGTCTGCCACCTTCAATCGCTTACTATTTATTTTGTAACTTATATTAATTCTGTTGCAGCCATTTCGTTATTCTTCGATGTGGTAATCAATGCTGAATGCACTCTTCTTTTGGTTGCTTTTTATAGGTGAGCCATTTTTCATATTTGCTTATGTTCATGCTTTAAAACCCATATTTTTGTAGCACAAAATGACTGGTTACTTTTTGATTGATTTTTGAGGTCACTTTGTTTTTGATGAAAGTGTAACCCACTCAATTCTGTTTTTTCCTAAGATTTGTTTGGTAATCTAAAACATACGACAGTATATGGAGTGCTGCATGTACATGAAATGTATCGCATCATGCTAGTATATGTCTGTTTGGTTAAGCAACACATGTTGCTGTAGCTTGGGTTGAAGTGTTTGATTATACGAAGCTCACTCTTGTAGGTGACAAATATGCACTACTTGTTCCCTACATGCTTATTGCTTCTTGAGTTACTCCCCACCTCTTTTTCTTTAGAAAATAACTAAGAATTCCAAGATAATAAGTTTTAGTTCCTGTTGAATTAATTTCTTTGTTAGCATGTGTACCGCGGTACCGCCCAGTTTTGCAATTTGAAATGCACTAGTCAAGCAACCTACAACAAAACAAACGTTGGAGCTTTATGAATATGCATCTAATATTGCTGATTCTTGAGTTACGCATACCTCAGGGGTTTGGTGGACGGGTTAAAACAAATCCACATGGAAACAAAATTGGTTTGAGTCTGAATCCCACAGGGCAGCGTTGGAGGAAAACTTACCCTGTAAACAACCTGAAGAGTGACCTCTAGGATTCTCTCCTGTTTCATGTATGACTGGCCATGGGATAAGACCCTCGATCTCTTGTTTAGAACCCTCCAAACGATGCGCTTGTGATAGGATTATGTATCCGGATGAAGTAATTTTCCTGAGCCCTTTTTTACGTACACACATACATTTATATATTCTTTTATATATTCTTATTATTTTAGCTTCTCTTAGAAGAACAAAGATGCAATATTACTTTTTGAAGTCTTTAAATATCATTTCTTATGATTATATCAGTGGTGAAGACATAACTATAGTCTTATGCAAGATAAAGTAAACCCATTGGTGATTACTTAAGTTTTTGGTGGATCCGGGCAAAATTCTTAAAGACCTAAACCATACACTTGTCTTTCTTCACAGGATTCATTCTGGTGATCCTGGAGTGGTTGCATATGGCTCTTCTTCTGCATCACTTGAAGAAAGTGGCCTTACTGAATTCAAGCTCCAGCATGAGGTCTGAAAACAATGAATTTTATTTTACAGTTATTTCCTTGGCAAAACAGTTATATATATAAGGTTTCACACTCACATTGTAGAGGATGCGGGGGTTCGAGTGGTAGAAACAGCCTCCCTATAAAAATGGGGGTAAGATAGTGTACATCTTGAACCTCCCCAAGTCCGGCATTTGTAGGGAGCCTTGTTTTACCATTCGAGTGAATGAGTAATAACAACAATAACTACTCTTCTTGGTTCACCTTTTAATTCTATTCTTTTTAGTTCCTCTCCTGATTTTGACTAGTTTAAACAAAAACCTGACTAGTTTAAACAAAAACCCCCACCTCCACTCCCACACTTACCCTTTCCTTTGTTTTACCCTTCTCTTTTCTGGCCACAGCAGATGTATACAATAAGATGTTGCAGTAAATAAAAACATACCATTATAACCGTTAAATGTTTGTCTTTGTTCTCTCTTTTATAATTTTATTTATATGAAAAATGTCTGTCTTCTTAATCATCCTTCCTCCTTTTTTAGACTTAAACCATATTATTTCCTATTTATTAGGCGAAACTTTATCATCCTTTAAGTCTTCATCCTTTCCTAACATCAATTGTTCAATATTTCCAGAGCTCCCATCTTAAGAATATTTTATATATAAGAAGTTTTCAACAATGTCCTGGAAAGTAATCTAGTAATGGAAGTTAGACAATGAAAGAAGATATCTAATTGAGGAGTCATCAACTTCATCAAGCCTTGAATACTCTCTTTATCAGGCCATCGCCATGAGAAGAGACCCTGCAAAATCTTTTTGATAGGGATGGTATATCTCATATTAATGGTTGTCAGTAGTAGACAATCAATTATTAGCACTTGTTAGAATTTTTCTATTAACCGTATTTAATTATTTCCTTGTTCCCAAAGCTCAAAAATTATGTTGCTGTGTTAGTTCATTTGGTTTCCATAATTCCCCTGTTTGACAGAACTCTCCATTATACTCAAGGGTTAGATATTGCAAGATTTGTAAGACAGGTGTCAGGGGATTCGACCACCATTGCTCCGCTCTTGGGAATTGCATTGGTATTACATACTCTTTTTCTTTTCCCCTCTTTATTTTTTGTTTACTATGCCAAAAACTTGTGGAATTGTCTTGTGCAGGTCAAAAGAACCACCGCCTATTTATGGTTCTTTTAATTGGATTTGTAATTGTTGAGGCCTCCTATACAGTGTCTGCACTTCAATGTAAGTGATGAAATTGGTCCGACTGCTATCACATTTCTCTGATTATGTAACAACTGGAATTTTTCTAGCCATTTAAGTTCACCTTAATTAGTGAACTTTTTCATCTAGCAAATTCCATATTCTTTTGACTTCATACAAAGTGTTGGATTTCCACAGTCGGGTGCCCATTAGAACTACTGTTGATTCCTCCTATTGAACTTCTGTTTAAGTCTTTAACTGGCCATTGACTTGGACTAATTTCTTTTTCATATGGAAGTGAGAAACACAGTTTCATTCTCCTAAATCAAGGAATAATTCATGATCCTTATCTTGACCTGTGGTCATTAGGCATAGCGTGTGTTTTCTATTTCTGGTCCACCTCTAAGTGCAAATAGAAGATATGAGGAAGGATAAAATATTTTTTTGGTATACCACCCAGCGGTAAGTGCAAACAAAAAAGTACACCCCATGATCCTCCGTGCATGCATGTGTACATTTAACTGATTAGGATGAGTTGTCAGGACTTTCAAATCATTTTCTTGAATTGGTATACTTGCAATTGCAATATTAGGTCCTACATAAAATTTTACTTCCTAGCTATGGTTGGTGTGTGTTTGCCATTTAAATCAAAAAGAGAACTGAAAGAACTGGATTTGATTAACAAACTAAGAGAAAGTACAGAGAAGTTTTAGAAGACAATCTAAGTACAAATTTGTTTTCTGAGGGTGACAATGGAGGGTTAGGAGTGTAACAACTCTCTTTATACAGAGAAGTCCTAGAAGACAATCTAAGTACAAATTTGTTTTCTGGGGGTGACGATGGAGGGTTAGGAGTGTAACAACTCTCTTTACTCCGTGGACGATCCGATGCAGAAGGTCTTCTCTCTTGTTCGAGTGTAGATCCGCATATAGCCAGCCATGTCCCTTGGTCTGGTCTCTCTGAAGCAGAAAAAGCCGACCTTTAGAACGTTCAAGTTGCTCCTATTTATAGCCATCGTGCTGATGGGCTATGGGTGCCGCATATGCCTATGTTTGGTGGCCGTATAAGGCTCTTTCAACAGAATGCGGTTGCAACTGTTGCCGCATGCCATGGACAGATTGCCACGTGGTCTTTGTTGAGATATGCTGTTGATGAGATCTCGGGGTTGTTATCAACCCGTTGTGGGCGTGACTTGGTCAGCTGGACACGTAGCCAGCACCAACTGTGCGAAGATCTCTGCAGTTGTAACGGAAAGATCTTGTGAGCTGGAGGCCGCATGTTGGCGAGGCTGCATAGGTCATGTAGCCCCATACGTGCTTTCGTTTGGGCCTTGGTCGAATGGACACTCTGGCCGTATGTTGGCGAGGCCGTATGAGTCATGTAGCCGCATACGTGCTCTCGTTTGGGCTTGGTCGAATGGACACTCTGGCCGCATGGGTCTTGTAGCCGCATACGAGGGAACACGTGGCATGGCACTTTCGTCGAAGCAATTAATGCGCTGATGTGACCCGTTTTCTTCTAAGGCGTCGTCTTCACGAGTCTAGAAGCGTCTCAGTAATGAATGATGTGTCAGAGCCTTTGACAGACATCGAAATCTGTGTCAGGGGGTCTTTATACGGCCTTCATGTTCTGTGGTCGTTCATGCCGCATATAGTATACTATGCGGCTTCTCTGCGACTTGATTGATTTGGCCACATGAAGTCTATTATGTGGCTTCAGTCTGGCTGTATCTATCATGTTTTATTCGGCGTGACCTCTATGCGGCCTGTAGTATTTTTATGCTTCTACAAGACCCCCTTTAAAGTTTCCAAAAATGATAAGTTTGGAATACTTTGAATAAGAAGCATGGTCGAGCACTTTTGGCCGCATAGGAGCGACATGCCGCATAACCATGTGGCCGCATGACTCTGTGTTGCCGCATAGCACGTTCTGCCAGGCTGTCAAGTTATTAATTGAGTTGATTTGGTTCGATCTTCGAGGAGATCTCTTGGGATTCTGCACCGTCAGGGGATAAAGTGGCCCAACAACCGAGGAGTCGCCGTCACCCGTGGTCTTTACGTGGATCGAGACGACTCGGGATCGGAACATCCGCCGCCTCATCTTCAACCGCGTGTTGCTGCCTATATATAGGGGCAGAGGAGAGAAAATCCTTCTTCATATTTTCTCATTTCCTTCTCTTCTTCTTACTGCTGCTGCCATGGCCCCCAAAGTCGCTTCCTCCGCCGCTAAGGGTAAGGGGAAGGCTAAGAGCAAGGGGAAGGGACGTGCTGTTGTGGCGGACCCTCCGCCGTTCTCCGCCGACGTTCAACCGTCGATCAAGGGTAGGTCTTGAACGAGGAAGACGAACTGATTTTCCAAGCCGCAGCGACACATGTGCACAGTTGGACGCATGGATTCGTCTATGTGCCAACTTCTCACTTTCGCATGGGTAGCCGCATAGGCGACCCTGCCGCATGTGAAGCTATGCCGCATAGTGACTTGTGCCGCATAAGGGACCATGCCGCATAGACTATGGTTCCGCATAGTCGACTCGGCCGCATAGGTGCCTGGGCCGCATATGTATATCATTATAGAACACTTCTGACCAAAACTCTTTTGTGGTTCTCACAGTGACTTTGCCTGCTACACCGTCTGGCGAACTGGTCCTTGGACAGAACGTGCTACCTTTAAACATGAATCTGAGAGACCTGGTTGTGACTGTCCAGAATCAGATTGATAACGATCTTCCGCCTGGGCGACAACAGAAGATTGGCGAGCAGAGTCCTTCCTTCCTGCTGAGCCAGATAAACGCAGGGGAGATCCTGTTGGGGATGGCAGCGGCACTTTTAAGAAGCCATACTTCTTGTTTGGCGATGCATTGGAGTCTTCTTATTCTGGCATGGACGCGACCAGAGAGAACCGGTCATTTACGTTCCGCGAGACTGAGATGTCATTTTCCTTCTTTGAACGTCACCTCTCTTTACCAGACTAGAAGGTGATGATGGGTTAACGGCGGATGGACTGGAACCTGACCCCTGAACCACAAGGAGCGCTCCTCGGCAATATCCGGTGTGGTGTCGGAAAGAACAAGGAAAAGTTTTATAGCACGAAGGAGTCACACTCGTACTCCTTGCTGGGACTGAAACGTGGTCTTGTTGGAAGTGAACTGGGACGAAATCTCAGCATATACGCGGCGAGCACCTTCCTTCGTCGGGTCGCCAAGAAAGGAACTTACCCCCCGGGATAGCTGCGGACTCTCAGTTGGGCTCATAACGTTTCCTGGTGTCGTCTGACCCAGTGGATTCTGAAGAAGTTCGAGCGGGAGCTCAGGGTTGCAGACTTTTTTTTCGCTGTGAGGGGCACCTGCTACGGTTTGGAGATGAACCTTCCCCTATTTGTTGCCCTGATGGAGTAGTACAATCTTCGTACGGGAACTTTTTTTACACCTGGCGGCGATATAGGACTGGTTTTGCATGAGATATATGCGTCTCAAAGCTTCCTTGGGACGACGAGCCCTACGAAGAGTATACCTCGAGCAATGAAAAACTCGGAGAGTTATAAGCGGAGAACCCCGAGATTCTGGCGGTGTACCAGGAGCTGCTATGCCACCACGACATTTGCCAGAGATCTTCGAAGAAGAGGAAGACATCTACTGAGGGCTCTTCTTCCCACATCACAACTTGGACTCTCTACCTCTTCCCGGAGCAGGAGTCCAATAAGATTCATGTTCGGACCCCACGGTCCAAGCAGGAAGTAGCTGATTCCATCCGGGAGTAGAGGAAACTGGCCCCCGAGGGTGAGGAAGCTGGAGGTTCCTCGGAGGACGAACCCGTTAACGAGTTGAATGGCCTCGAGGAGGAGCTCAGTTACTTTTACATGGATACCCACAAGTTGTCCTCGAAGGCCGTGTTGGCGGGATATCTGATGCTCTGGTTGCGCAATTGCATAGTCCTGGACGGGTCTGGCACGACAGAGCGGATCAGTCGCACCCTCATTTTACCGGCTGCGAAGTTGGCCTTCGGCTACAAGCTGGCCCTCCTACCTGCCATGGTGTGCTGCATCCATCGCAGCCTCCGTACCTTTGCTGCGAAGTTCGAAGATCACCCTGGTAGAGGTCACTTCAACCGAAAACCTCTTCAACCGAATTGAGCTTCCCTACAATTACTTGATGGGGTGGCTGCTCTTGCATCACGGATCTTTGATGAGCCCCGGGACTGACGATGACATGGTGGCTGCTGACGCCCTGATTCGCAAGTATCGGCTGATGAAGTGGAGATGCGATACCATCCCTGCTGGTAGGAGGGAGCTCTCCTTCAAGAATGGCTGGATCTTCTTCACGTCCGAGCCAGAGTTTATCAACGATGAACGAAACGTCGTTCACTTTGATGACGGGCATCGAAGTCTGTCTGGCAGGCTCTTTCGCAGGCTCTTTCGCTGGCTCCAAGCCATCCGTCCCTCCCACCTGGTGTACCGGAATAAGGCTGCTGTTTTCGTGGAGCCCTACTTGCCCAGCCGGGTTGTCCGTCAATTTGGCTATACTCAGCTCTTATTGGGCCACCCGAGTGCTTCCCTCGGATACAATGGCAGCTTGCTTGATGGAGCCAGGGCCTGGAGTTACTATAATGCAACTGGCACCAAAGTTCAGTTCCAATTGCTAACGGACGGGGTCGTGCCAAGAATACTGTATACGGAGGCTGAGTATTATTGTACGACCAACGTCCTGCCGCCTAACTTTGATCCGGAGAGGAGTTATATCGAGGGCACCATGCTGATACCTCCCGAGACAAAATGCCGCAGAACGCCCAAGAAGGGTAAGGGGGTTGCTAAGCCCCTGCTTGTGGAGTTGGACACATCAACCGGTGAAGGGGAGACGACGTCTCCTTCTGATGATCCTCCGGTTGTGAAGCGCAAACTGAAGGTCGGGACCCAGCATGCTTGCTACTCCAAGAAGGGGAGGACAGATGTGGTCCCAGAGACGTGACCAACGGCGAAGATTAAGTCCCCTGTGAAGGGAACCGCAAGCGGAGAGATAGGACCCCTTGCACTAATGGTTCCTGAAGTAGGACCCTATTTAGATGCTATGGCGGTATCCGTAAATCCTCTTATTTTGATTCTTCATGATCCTCTTTATAACTCTCTCTTCTGGTCCGTTTCGACATTTGCAGACACAGGAGAAAATGGGCCATCCCCGGCGGACAACCGCTTCGGTGGTTTCCTACGCCGAACCGGAAGATGAATCTTCCCTGGAGTTCGATGTAGGTGTCTCAGAACCAGCACCTGAGGCTTTGGGGGCTCGGGACTTGGATGCGGTTTCGGCGGAGCAGCCTTATACCCCTTTGGAGCACATATCCGTGGACGACATAGAAGCCATGGGGACGACTATGACATCGCTGTACGACTCACAACCTACGCCGCCTCCCTCTGGTACGTCATTTTATAACTTGACGGGAGATCATATTTTCTGACTTCAACTCTCGATTCTTCGAGTAAAGCTGCTTACCGGTTGCTCTGGTTCCGCAGACCCTATCTTTCCCTTGCAGACTGTGGATGTGGCCGTCGAAGAAGATGTCGAAGAAGAACAAGGTGGTGGGCTTGTTTGGAGGAGGTCTGGATCTCTCTCCCGTTCTTCTGGAGGCGGAGGACACCTTGCGCGGTTTGTCCAGGACCCCTCAGACATTGCGGGTTCTTTTGGTGCGGCGGCTGTTCCTCCAGCTGTTGTTGCCGGGGACTCCGTAGCTGAAGCTTCTCTGGATAGTGGGGTGGTGAACCGTCGTGATAAGGTTGTTCCCCTCTTGAGGTTGTTGTGTCACCTCCCGAAGCCGTCG
Organism: Iris macrosiphon; assembly: GCA_036927795.1. Taxonomy (NCBI): domain Eukaryota; kingdom Viridiplantae; phylum Streptophyta; class Magnoliopsida; order Asparagales; family Iridaceae; genus Iris; species Iris macrosiphon. The sequence continues at coordinate 165,445,763 of JAYESA010000008.1, read as the reverse complement.
CGACGCGTTCTAGGGATAGCGCACTGGAGGGAGTCGATGTGGCGAGGCACCCCGTTACTTCTATTCTCAGTCTTGGTAATACTCCGGCATCTGCGGCTCAGCTACCAGGCATCCAGGCTCTTCAGACGTCTATGAAAGATTGGCTTCCAGACAGGGCTGCTGGTTGCTCCTCTACTGTTGTTTCGCCTTTGAGGTTTTTGAGCACCGTTGTGCCGCCTGCTGCGCCTGTGGTTCTTCAATTCCGCCGTCCTTGACTCCGCTACATTGGAAGAGATTGACGAGACCGTCAAACTTTTTATCCGGAGCTTCCACATATTTTTGAAGAAGGGGATCGAGGGTGTGTTGGAGCACAACAAATCTTTCGCCTGGGCAAGACACTTTGCTGAGGGCTAGGTCCATTCTCTGAGGGATATCCCTAGTTTTGAGCAGATGACCGACTTTTTGGGCCATAAACTGCAGAGGTAGAGAAATGCCTAGCAGAGCTGCGGCAGTATCAGCAGGCGAACATGGGGATGCTGATCTCCAATGAATATAACGAGTTCTCAAAGAAGGTGGAGACGGAGAAGGCCTTCTTTGCTTCGTCTATGGAGTGCATGTAGCGTGATCTCCAAATTTTGCGGGAGAGGCGTGACCGACTGGGCGATCTCAGAGGGGAGTGTCTTTCTCGGCAAAAAGACCTGACCGAACAGATTAGACGGCTCCGGATTGAGCTTGATGCAACGAAAAATAAGCTGCGGGAGGCCCAACAGAAAGAGGAGGCCATCCGTACGGAGGCGAGCCAAACAGTGCAGAACACGGTTGTCGTTGAGGTTCTGGTGCAACAGCTAGAGGACAGACACGAGTCCTACGCTTGCTATGAGGATCCGGAGGTTGTCCCAAGAAGTTGAGCGTCGGGCTCGGAGGTGCCCGGATGGCCATATTGCTCGTCTCCATGAGCGGATAGCAGAGTTATGCTCCGACTCATAGCACAAGTAGTTTTTTTTTGCTTTTTTGTACCTTCATTTTGCCCTCGGACTTGGGATCTTGATAATCTCCTGAAATGTAGTTTTGCTTTTAATCTCTCTTTGCGGAAAAAAATAAAAGTTATCTTATCTGTTTTGCAATTCATTTGTGTTAGCTTTGGGTATCGTACTAGAGGTAATATGAACGTAGTACAATACTGTGACTTTTTAAGGATATCCCGCTGGGAATCTTCGGTGGATTTATTACTTCTTGCGTACTAGGGTGCAAGTAATAAGTTCGAAATAGGCATTGCCAAATGTGGTATGGTCGTGGCAAGTTTGGTGGACTTAACACCGTTGGCACACTTAAGTTTAAGAGCAGGTGATAAGTTGAGTTAACGACTGGTGATAGTCGTAGGGATAGGTTTGCTCAGAGGTCACTTGGACATGGCAGACTCTCGGGGGAGGATGTGAGGACGATAGCGTAGACGTGAGCTGATCAATAGCCATACCGAGAGGTTTGGTACGATCCTGAGGACATCCCACTGGAGGATTTTTGGTGGACTTATTATTTGTTGCGCACGATGAGTGCAAATAATAAATTCAAAAACAATCCCTATCAGAGGTAATATGAACGTGATAGATTTTGTGGACTCATTGCTTTTTTGCGCATGTTAGTCAAGTAATATTTTTGAGATAAGCCCTGTCAGAGGTAATATGGACGTGACAGTTTTTGTGGACTTATTATTTGTTGCGCACGTTGATTGCAAATAATAAGTTCGGAAATAATTTCCATCATAGGTAATATGAACGTGATAGGTTTTGTGGACCCATTACTTTTTTGCGCATGTTAGTGCAAGTAATATGTTTGAGACAAGTCCTGCAAGAGGTAATATGGACGTGACAGTTTTTTTGGACTTAACACCGTTGGTGTACCTTGGTGAGTACGGGTGATAAGTGGGGATGGCAACCGATATCAGAGGTAATATGGACGTGATGATCGATAGCCAAAACCCGGAAGGTTTGCTCAGAGGTAATATGGACATGGCAAACTCATCCAGGGAAAAATGTTAGGACATCAGTTCAGAGGTAATATGGGCGGGAACCAATGTCCGAAAAACTCACTGAGGAGTAGTTTGTTGACTGTGGTCTATCCGAACATGAAGATAGATCTAAGGATTGCTCCACTGGGGAGATTAGTGGGACGATAGCTCAGAGGCAATATGAACATTGCTAGCGTTTAACGAGATTGGTTTTTTGAGTGGTAACTGCGGGAGTGTGCGAACAAACCTGAGGACTGCTCCGCTGGGGAGACTTTGAGGACCCATCATCCGTTGTGTATTCAGGGCTCCAGGATACAGATGATGGCTTTTACGAGAATTTGTAATGAAGGAGAAAATGTTGCTCATAGACACTTGTTGTGGATGAAGAACACATAGTTGATTCGTACATCTGGGTTGTCCCGCTGGGGATGAGGGGAGTACAAGTCTAGTTTAGACGTAGTACTTTTTTTAGGAACTTGCCGTTGATAGGCATCATAAGCACGTCGTCGTTGGGTTTCACTAGCCGGTATACGCCGTTGGAAAACACGGTTTCCACAATGAACGGTTCCTCCCATTTAGGTTAGAATTTGTCGGTCGTCTTGTGAGTCATGGCGCGTACAAGCATTTCCATATCCTAGCTCTCTGCGAGTGCTGTTGTAATAACTGTCGGATTGTAAAGGAATACTCCGTCATTTACCAAAGTTCAGACATTCAGCTTTTTGGAGGTCAAATCCCATCTTTGATATGAGACAGAGTGATTGTTGGCTGTAATGATGGAACTGAGGCAGCTCATCATTTGTTGATGACTTAGCCTGCGTCGAATAAGGAGCTTTCTGCACAGGAACACTGCCACGTATACACGAGGGAGTTGGTTGAGTTGTGCGCGTAGGATCACTGCCACGTGCGCACGATTGTCTACCACGTCGAGGACCACCGCTTGCTGCGCGTTTTTGTATATTGCGCAGGGGAACACTGTCTGTTGCCCGTAAAGATTTGTTACGACGGGAAGTAGTGCACATGAAGTGTGATACGTCCTTGCGCTGAAGACTTGCTCGGATGCGTACAATGGAGCGCTGCCTATCATGTGCCATTGCTGATGAGTCATGCGAGACTTAGCTTTTGTGCACATGGAGACTTGTTGAGCTGAACTGAGCATCCGAAGTCTACAATTGGTGCTTTCTAAGGAAATGATTCCGCGGCCCGGCCTGCATTGCTTCTCCTTTGACCTAGTTGTTGAAGGCGCTTTGACGTTGGGCGCCTCGGAATCCTGCTGGTAGGCAAGGCCCGACCTGGTTGCCCCTGCCCAGGCCTCCTCAGTGGCGGGATAAACCATGTGGCAAGACTTAGTTTTTCGTATTTTAGGCCTGACGGCGGAAGGCGCTGCTTGCTGCGTCAAGTCTGGGACAAGATCCGGGTGGACCCACATGATTTCGCCCCTAGGTGTGGTAAGAGGTGTCAGTCCGGCTGCTTGGTCGCTAGCTGGTGGAAGGTTGATTACCTTCCTAGTTGCCTTTGGGACTGGGATCATCCATCTTGGACTTTCGTCGGTGAAAAGTTGCCAAATTGGAGGGATATTATGTTCGCAATGACCGTCTTATCCTTGAAGTCGAGGGTGAGCTCATTGGCATCGATCAATTACTGGATACATCTCTTCAACACAGAGTAGTCTCTGGTTGGATGATGAATGTACCGATGAAAGAGGCAATATTTTGGGTCATCAACCTTGTTAGCCTCTTCAGGACATCTGATGTTGGGTAGCCGAAGTTTGTTTTCCTCCATCAGTATGTTGAATATTTCAATGATATCGTCATCGAAGGAGAAAGTCCCCTTTGGCTTTGGGGCTTCCGATTCCTGAGTCGTAAGGTCCTTAGGGAAGACCGGTAATTTTGTATCGTTTTCGGACTCGGAGGAAATTCTACCCCAAGCTTTGGATGCTGCTCTGTCTTGTCTGGTTCTTGGGAATCACTGTCCTCACAGCATGACGGGTTGGTGTGGATCACCAGGAGATTGCTACTCCCGACTTGCATAGTTACTGCGGGCCCTGAGGGTGGCAGGACCATGTTTGCCTTGATCTCTAGCATTGTCTGGGTCAGAGTCTGCATTGTGGCACTCATGTGTGCGTCATTGCCTCAAGAGCATCGAGACGTTGGCGATCGCTGAGCCCTTCCGCCTTCGGTTCCTGAGTCGCACCATCCTCAAGGAAGACGGGCATCGTTGCATCATCTTCAAACTCAAAGTAGATGCTATTCCCAGCTTCATATGATGCTCTGACTATTCGAGGGTGACTATTCCCCCAACATGTCATTGTCTGTTCCTTGGGAGTTACAGTCTTCAGGGGAGGTAGGCATCATCGCACCGTCTTTCGATTACGGAGGATTTCTACTCCCAGCCCTAGATGCTGCATTAATCCTAGGCACGTTGCTGTCAGTTTCCTCGGAATCGTTGTCCTCAGGGAAAGCCAAAAGTGCTACATCTTCTTCAGACTCGGACGAAATGTTACCTCCAGCTTTGGAAGGTGTGTCTTCTTGATGAGGGTGATTTCCCCCAGAGAACTCGACATCTGTCCCTTGAGATTCACTATCTTTACAGAACTCTGGGTTGTTGTATAGGTCCGGGGGATTACTACCCCCAGCTTGTGTAACCCCCAGGGGTTCTGAGGAAGAGCTACCTCCGGCAGCTGATAGCTTATTCTTCGAGCAGGTACCCTGGAAAACTTCTTCCGCAGGCCCCGCTGCTGGTCCTCCTGGTAATCGCCTTCTCAATGCATTGGTTGAGAGTGACGGACCGGAGGTGCTGGACTTCCTTCCTCCTGTGGTGGAAGGGACCTTCCGAGCTGAGTACATGAGGCGAATGACAGCTCCTCCTCCTCTGGTGTTTGCACTTGATCTTCCAACTGTTGTCAGATAGGTGCCGTCGGGTGCAGTCGTTGGAATGCCGACTGCCTGCTTGTAGGTACTGCCACTTTGTTGCAACAGCAGTTGATGATGATTTTGGTACATCGATGTCCTGGGGAGGATATTTCATTGGTCGCAGTTGTTTTCCTCGTTTTGCGCTTGTGATTGATCATGTTGCGCAAGTCGAGTGAGGGTTGTTCCACCTTTGCACTCTTTTTGTGGACCCGGGTAGACCGAGCGTACGGGTGTGTAGGTGTTGTGTTGGCTCCCGGATCTGAGGTTCGTACAAGAATTTGCCTCAGATCGTTGGCGGGAGACTTTTGAGACTGACCCTGTCCATTTGCCGCTGGGGGCTGGACGCATGGGGCAGTCTTATATAATTTTCCATCAGTAGCCTGCGTAATGATTAGCGATGTCCTCTGGCGGTCGGCTGACTGGACAGTAGTCTGAGCTTGGCTAGCTCGCACTGTCCTAGACCTCTTTGACTTAGCCCCTGCCTATGCAGTTAATAATGGTTTTTTTATGATAACGGTCCAGTAGAGTTATAGATATATCACCGATATATTGGTTTTATAACGGTAAATATCGGTTTCCATTTTTAACACAATTTTTATATATGAACAATACACTTAATAGTTTTCTATTATAAAATATGCAGAAAAAGTGGTGGATAAAAGGAATGGCAGTTTCATAGCAGCTTGCACAAAGACCACCAGTTGGAAGGCCAATTTCAAAATCAACAGTGCGAATAACTATTTAGATCTCAGATAATCTCAAACAAACAAAACAAATTGTTCAAGATATGTCTCCAGAAAATCATGTCCTCTGAAATCAAAGTTGAATTGAATTGCAGCACATTATATCTTATATAAAATTGTATCTGATGGTACATTAAATGGGAGTGTCTTACATACCAAGAAACCCACAGCCTGTCTAATGTGTTTAAGTTCATCCCATGAAGACCCGCAATACTGTAATTTAAGCAATGGTCAGGTAAAAATAAATATTCTGATATCACCCACAGTAAGCAAATATACACATTCAGTAATAAATAGAATTGACCTCCAGTTTTGCTTGTCCACACCACAGCTCCAAGTCCTCTATACCAGATTTCATATATTCTCCATTGCTAAAGGAGCAACATTCACGTCGCAAAAGAAGACTACAGAAACATTCATGTGATTGCTGCTTTAGCAGATAAGTGTGACTATAGAACATCAAGGACAGGATCAGTAACAGCTCGATGAATTATAAAGTCCTTAAAGCATCAAAAATATTTACAAATGTGTAAGCAGATAAGTGTGACTACAGAACATCAAGGACAGGATCAGTAACAGGCTAACAGCTCGCAACATTAATTCAAACAAAAGCAAGGACAAAAATGAACCATCTTGCTTTTCACCGGTTCTACACTTTATGATGATGCCACAGCTTGAACCATCTTGCTAAATCCATTTAAATCAAGACATTGTTTAAATAAATAATAGCTGAAGGCTATTGTCACTACGGCTTACCCTTGCACAAAAATGAAAAAATGTTACAGATTACACTATCAAGTAACATATAGTGTTGGACTTAATCTTGCTCCTATAAAATGGCAACTAGCAATTGATTCATATGGTTTCATCAAATTTACCTTATAGCCTTCAAGTTTGGCTAGCTCCAGCAGCCTTTTTGAAGCAGCAGCTCCAGCAGCCTTTTTGAAGCAGCAGCTCCAGCAGCTTCATCAGAACATACCTCCCTTTTAGCAAATCAGGTGCAAGAATTCCAAAACGGTCTACAAATTCATATTCTCCAGAAGTAGGAATAAAATAGAAAAGATAAGCAAATGAAGAGTAGCAAATTCATAAAACAATCTACTTCAACGATTAAAAGTACATATACCCAAACCAACATTAAAATATAAAAAGTACCCACTTCAACGATTCAAGTTCAACTAATATGAAAATAAAAAAGATCCCAATTCATTGTTCAACTTTCAACATCTAATAATCTTCATTAGCCTCAACTTCAACTTCATTTTCTTCATTCTCACCATCACCATCTTCTCCACCTTCTTCCCTAGTTTGTTCATCTTTATCTTCTTCATCCTCCATGTATTCATCATTATGAACAAGTAAGGAGACTGAATCTATAACACCTCGTGATCTTGTACTTCTTGTAGTTGGCCCTTCAACATCATCGGCACCCATTGAAGCACGAACTTGTTCCCAAGTTAAATCATCACCTACCCTCACAAACTCTGCAAGCTCTGTTTCGGTTGGTGTAATCCAATCATCATTCTCTTCAACATCTCTCAAAACAATAGGATCAAAAGTTTTGGATTTGTTCTTTTGATCCAAGAATCGTCTCTCCAACTTCATGTTATATTGAATGTAAACAAGATCATTCAATTTTGCTTGCAAAAGGCAATTCCTCTTCTTCGTATGCAACTGAAATTAGCATATAAATTATAATATAAGTTATTGAATATTATTTGTAAGTATCTAGCTTTAATAAAAAAACTAGCAAATTTTATTATAAAGTAAAGAAGCATACGTTGTCAAAGGCACTCCAATTTCGCTCACAAGGCGAAGCACTACATGTTTGGCTTAAGACCCTCCTTGCAAAGCTTTGTAGTTCCGGCGTACCATTGCCATGACTTATCCACCATTCATCTATATATAGTACAGAGTACCCTCACATCAATAAGAAAGATGTAATGTAAATTGTAAAATACAAATGGAATGGTTAATTGGTTAAGGAAAGAAACTTACATGGTGATATCATTTCTCTTGTTCTTATAGCTATAGTAGTTCCAAAATCTCTCGTCGCCTCTCTATATTCGGACAATTGTGATAAGATTTTAGTACTCTCAGTCATATCTGGCACAAGCCTCATCAAAGCTTCATTAAGCATTCTCCTAGTATGATTAAGCTCTGATGTTGAATGCTTATAAAATATGGCAGGGTTAAGGTAATATCCAGCTGCATTTAAAAGATAATCCAATTATGGTAGCCAACATTCATGTGCATATAAATATGAACAAAACATATATATATATATATATATACCTGCATGTAAAGGGTGTTCTAGTTGTTCAACCCATCTCCTTGTAACAATCGCCATGGCCTTGATTAGCACTGCAGGCTCATCAACAAGGTTCTTATCAAGCTGGAGTTTTGCTCTATCCATAGCATCATATATATAGCCCATGCAAGGTTGTTCTTCCCTGTCTACCAATCTCAAGACATCCACTAAGGGAGCCAACACTTTACAAGCCAACACCACATTTTTCCAAAATGACTCCTTTGCAATAATCCTTGCAATCTTCTTTCCATCCTCTCTCTTTGAAAATAAACTGCGCACCCATCTAGAAGAAACAAATAATTGTTGCAAGTACTGCCTGTTCTTCCATATGCTCTCCAATGTATAGAAGGAGGTTGCAAACCTAGTTACACAAGGCCTGTGTAATTTGCTACTGCTCAACTTCCGCATCATGTTTAAAACCATCAAATGGTTATAGATATAAACCACCACCTTCCTGGCTTGATCAGCTACTTTGAATAAAAAAGTAGACCGTTTCCAAATCCTTTCCAGTGTGGTCTTTGATCGTTTGATGGTTTGGGTCTTTGATCAGCTACTATTTTGGGTCTTTTTTGGGTCTTCGCAGGGGCGGGCGCATAGTACGCAGAGTCCAAGTTTGGGTCTTTTTTATTCAAAGTATTTTTAACTGCATAATTTCGTGGTCTTTTTTATTCAAAGTAGACCGTTTGATGGTTTGGGTCTTTGATCAGCTACTTTTTTATTCAAAGTAGACCGTTTCCAAACTTGGACTCTGCGTACTATGCGCCCGCTCCGCATCAGTCGTATTTTATGCTTATACAGTGTGGTCTTTTTTATTCAAAGTAGACCGTTTCCAAATCCTTTCCACTCCTTCAGTTTCTCCTTAAATCTTACTTCTGTTCTTTTTGAATCCGCAACTTGTATGGATGATGCTTCTTTGGGCTTCTCCGGGTCTACACTACGCATGTTCTTTCTTTCCCTTATGATTCATCCTTAAGGTTGGATAATTTCGTGGTCAGATTCAAATACATTGTGGATCCATTGAATTTTGGAATCTCCACATAGGTATTTGCATTTATCTTGTTACATATTAAGCATCATCATTGCTTCCATGAAGCATTCACTCTGATTTCTTTATCTATTAAACGTTACATTATTGGCATGTGCATATGCTAAGGAGTTTCTTCCAGTGTCCAGAATTTTAATAAGTTGCAAGCTAATTGACACAGAAAATTTTAGTTTTAGCAAAAGTAGTTTTCCACTTGTCATTGCTTGGTTAGCAAAAGTTTCTATGAATATAACTTTCTCTGCAACAAGGGAAAACTATTTCATGTGCTTAAGGGACAGGTGATGTGGGTAGAGGGGGTGATCATTTTTTTGTTGCTAAGGGATAACAGGTAAGAGGGGTAGGCAATTGAGGGGAGGCAGAAGAGAAGAAATAAGAATATTGGTGGAGGAGAAGAATGTTTTGGGATAGGTAAACCCTAGTCCCGATGCAATGTAGAAAAATAATTTAGGACAGAACGAAGCATAATAAACCTGATCTCTCTCCCTCTCCCTTCAAACATAGTAGAGATAGGTAATAGTACATAAAGAGATTTTAATTCGACATACCAATGGGCTAACACATTAGTTTATGTAAGAAAAGTAAACTTGGACCAAAGCATCCTAAGTAGCTCCATGCCACGCTTCACCTACATGTTTTCGGTAGTCGTATTGACGCATGACAAGACTTATAGGTCAATCTATGAGGGTCAAGTCAGAAATAAAGAATCTCCGAATTGCGAAAGGGCAAAGATTACTGGTAATCTACTAACAAATAATCCTAACAGATATTGGGAATTAATAATTGAACTCAAATATGGATTGAGTTTACAAATGAATTGTTAAGACGATGCATGCCTTCGAAACAAACCAATGTCTCGTTCCAAGAAGACGGTATGATTCAATGTTCATAATTCATTTATGACTTCTAGAACAGATTCGAAGACCTTAACTGGTTGAAAATTGAAATCCTTCAAACATTCAAGTTTTACGACTTGATGTCAGCTTTCTGACTTGGGGCCGTAGGCTCAAAACAGACTTCTGTAGTGGAACATACCACTGATTTCCTACAAGTGTGCAGTGTAAATATGAACATGTACTATCAGATTTGTTCAGGATGGGTTCGCTAGCTAACGCAGAAGTCGTGGCGGTTGTATGCCACGAGGCGGCAGGACACTTGAGTGTCCGATCTGGTTGAAGTGGGGATTTGTTCACAAGAAGCAAGGAGGAAAGGGTTTTGGTAATGGTTTATTTGTGTATATGAAGAAATAATTGAAGAATTTGAGAGTCCTATTCTAGGGTTTGGGCAATCTCATTGTCAACTCATAGAATAAACTTAATCGTATTCTCTTCAATCCTCAAAATAAGGGATTACATATGTTTATATAGGCCATCCAAAATTGGCCTCCAAGGAATTCATCCTAATCCTAAGTACCAAAATAAACCTAATCGTAATGTCCATAAATAAATAAATAAACTTGATACACCCAAACAAGTGCACCCCAAAATAACTCCAATAGGTAACTTAATGCATCACCTTGGTCCAAACTTGGACCCAATCTTCAATTGAACTCAAATCTGAATGGTGTTGAACTAGTCCTCCATCACTTATCTGACAGTAATCTAATTTTAGGAATATAAGGTGTCATTCATATTATAGGAACAAAGATCTATACCTTTTGGAGGGTCAAGGTTACCTATCCTCTCTGTTTTGTGTTTGGATAGGAGCTGATGTTATGAGCAGTGTTTTAAAAAGCGGTAGGACTGTGAACCGGTGTTCTTACCTGTCCGGTTCGAATAGTTGAACCACTCGAACATAGGGGTGCAACTCGGACGGGTTGGGTCGGGCTTGAGCTCAACCCGAACCCAATCCGAAGAATCATAAGTCTAGCCCGAACCATAGTCCGCCCTTACCTCGGGTTCAACATATGTAGCTCAAGACCAAGCCCAAAGGATCGGGGCAGGCTCGGGTTGGGTCAGGTCCATCCGGTTTATCGGGCTCTAATATGATATTTGAAATAATTTTAAACTAGAGTAATATTAAACACATAATCAAATAGCAATCAAGCCTCAATTATTACAAAATACAAACTGAAATGATATTTAGGATAAGGAGTTGAAGAGTTTGGGTGGAGAAATTTAGGTTTACAACTTTTTATTTAAGAAATATGAAACAATATATATATATATATATATATATATATATATATATATATATATATATATATATATATTAAACACATAATCAAATAGCAATCAAGTCTCAATTATTACAAAATACAAACTGAAATGATATTTATGATAAGGAGTTGAAGAGTTTGGGTGGAGAAATTTAGGGTTTAAACTTTTTATTTAAGAAATATGAAACAATATATATATATATATATATATATATATATATATATATATATATGTCGGATTTTGGGTTCTTTGGGTAACCCAACACATGAATCCGAGCCCAATCCGATTCTTGATCGGGTTCAAATATTTTAATCCGAACCCGAACCCGAGTATCTTCAACCTTAACCCAACCCATTAACGGGTTTACCCAATCGGGCTCGGGTTTAGCCCGCCCGAGTTGCACCCCTACTCGAACGGTTGAAACAGTACAACCTGGATTGAACAGTTCAAACCGCTTGAACCGGTCAACCTGGTCATGGTTCAGACGAGTTATTTCCAAAATTTGAGTCTACAAGGATTCAAACTGTGGACCTCAACCTATATTAAATTATTAACATATATAGAGTGTGTACCAGTGTTCTTACCTGTCTGGTTCGAATAGTTGAACCACTCGAACGGTTGAACCAGTACAACCCGGAATGAACAGTTCAAACCGCTTGAACCGGTCAACCCGGTCATGGTTCAGACAAAAGAGTTATTTCCAAAATTTGAGTCTACAAGGATTCAAACTGTGGATCTCAACATATATTAACATATATAGAGTGTGCTTAACCGTTGGGCTTGTTACGTCTTTATGTAAAAGTTGTCTTCCACACGTAATTGTTTGAAGTTTGTAAATTTTGCATTAGTTAATACTTTCACAAGTCTAATAATGTATTCAAATATAAATGACAATATAATAATAATTATAGTACTCAACTAATCTGGGACTTGTTCATTTGAAAGTTTTAAAAACTTGTGCTAGTCTAACACTCAAACAAGCTGAAAAATGTATTTAAATACATTTTGACCTATATATAAGAACAAACTCCCTATTGTTCCTATTAAACTTGATCTCTTAATTTTTTTTGATCTCCATGTATATCTAATTTAAATATAATATAAGGAAAGTTAATGTAGCTTTTGATACAATGTACATGGTAGCAGTATATGTAAATTTTAATATAGCCTTCGATCTTCTGTATTATGTACTTTTTAATAAAATTCTTGTAAAATAATGTTATGACAATATAGAAAAAAAATTAAGTTTTAGACGGTATACTAATTTTAAAAGTATTATATAAGCATTAAATAAATGTTCATAATTAAAAAATATTTATTACATCATCATCTTTGAGCCGAATGGTTTAAACCGGTCTGACCTGCCGAGAATGAACTCATCGGGTAAGTGGTTGAACCGGTTTTAAAAACATTTGTTACGAGGGTCATCCACCTTTTTGAGGTATGCTGTATCGGGTTGAAATTGATGTTTTAAGGTTTGACTATGTTTTAACTCTTTAGGAGGGGGAAGTTATTTATGTTAGAGAAAATAATTATATACCCCTCCTAAAGATTTTTACCAGGGACAAAATTTTGATTTCTGCTTATCTTCGGGGATTTTGTGGGTTTAAGTTCATTTTTCCAAATTTGCAAACTTCTATTGGGTCTGATGCAAACTTATGTATTTGGTTATATCTAATATTCCCTGAATATTTGAAATGATAAATTGTAGACCATCATCTTTTACATTATTATTAAATCTGTTTCAACTGTTTGATCCTCTATTGTTTTCTTGAATTACAGATATAACAAAATCCATGAATACAAAAAACGTACTCCTGGAGGTATGTGAAGCATTATGTAATCTTTCCCTCCTATGAATGGATTTATTATCTGGTCCATTATTCATTTTTTGTATAATAAAAATTAGATCCTACTTTTGTATTTTATGTGTACACCTTGGATATTCTACTAGTATGTTGGATCAGCTTTGCTTATAGATAATAGTGTATAAATAACTCATCTTCTTTTGCATGTTGTCAAGTTAATGTGATTGATTACCGTGCAACTGTATTTCGCTCTGCATTGAATAGTCTTCATACTTCAACAATACATTAATTACAACAAGAAGAAATCCTCTTTCCCGGTGGGTCGGCTATGCTGCTAGCCTGCTATTGAACAATGAATTAATTCTATGACCAATTTGGTAATTGCATCCATTCTGTGTTAAGTGATCTACCTATCTGTTTCACTCAATATTTTGTATTTTACTAGGTTTTCCCAAGTAGATTGAGCCTCATTGAACATCGTCTAGTACTTTAGGCAAATCAAGATACTTCTGATCAAATTATATATGTTTCTTCTGGAGTTATTTATATCCAACTTCTTTCAATATGTCATTGATGATGTCGAATTTGACATAAGTTATTTGCTACAAGTGTCAATCGACTGAATGCCTTGTATTCAACAGAGTATATTTCCTGGCAATTTGGTTATCAGCACAACACTCTTCTCTCTCCTGCAGCTGCTATGGCAGGTTTGATTGATTTGCTTAGTCTTTCACTTCATTTTATGTAGTCTATAGACATTACCATTGAATTGGATAATTTTTTTTAGAATGCCACTGTCCCTCAAAATTTGGGATAAAAGGCTTTCTTCTTGTTGTACTGCGAAACTGGTTGACCGAGTGCAATGAAAATAAAAATGTTGGTTGAATTCATTTACATGGAGAAAGCTTTTATTAGTATGTTTTTTGGTACAAGTCCAAGTATTAGTCTTTCCACTCTTAGGCTTGGTTTGGGATTGCTGCTGCTTTTCAAAAAGCCACAGCAGAAGCAGCTTTCTACAGCAGGTGTTAGCCTGCTGTCAAAAGCTGCCCAAAAATTGAATAACTGTTCTAAAGTTTGTTGATAAGCTGTTGTTATCAAACAGACTTGGACCGCTTTCCAAGAAAAGAGAGAGCATAAATAGCTTCCAATTAGCAATCCCAAACCTAGCCTTAAACCGGTCAAGAGTCAGATTCAGTTACGTGATTTCTTGATTCATACATAGTCTTGATTCGTAGGCACATCAATTGTGTCGACTACAAATTTGAAATGAATGTCTGAGAAGGTGAAAAACTATGTTATGAAATTTGGAATGAATGTCAAAGATGCTGAAGCTATATAAGTCTTGATTCACAGGCATATCAATTGTGTCTGACAGACTACAAATTTGAAATGAATGTCTGAGAAGGTGAAAAACTATGTTATGAAAGTTTGAATTAATGTCAAACATGCTGAAGCTATATAAGAATAGCAAAGCAACATAATAGACCATTGTTCTACGGAAGGAAGCTTTAGTGATTGAAAGCTATCAAAGTAAATAGTTTGTAAAACTATTTAGTCATTTAATATATGATGTATGTAGTATATGAAACATAATATAAAGCAATTACTCTTTTGGCGGAATTATGTTAGGAAAATAACTGTAAGGAAGTGCAGAAATGATGCAATCCCTGTATTGACAAAAATGTAAGACATCAAGTTTTGGTCATTGTATACTTTCATAGTGACGTCCTTGATTCACTTTTGTTAAACTTAATCCATTAATCCATTAACTCATTTTGGGTTGATGTGGAGGCCCTTGTATACAACTTTTGACATCATTCAGCGGCTATGGCGCTAATATAAAGTGTCTGAAGTGCATCGATTTTATTCAACTGGTATCTAGCAAATATTCTACTTTGTCATGAACAAAGATGAAAACTGAAATGCCAATTGGGCCTTTTCAGTGTGCATTTTATGACTGATATAGGAGATTTTGTCTGGGTATTGTTTTGCACTTTCTGCTTATATTATACTTCAGAAGGAGTGGTTTTTGCGATCTTTATCATCTTTGTACGTCATTGAAACTCTTTTATAGTCTAGTGGAATTGGGTAGAGATGGCTACTCCTTGGTCCCACTTGAGCTTGACTTGTTGCAAATAGTTACCCATAGGACATGTTCCTGTTGCCAACTTACCTAGGTTTCATGGCAGGTTCCTGCTTTTGATGTGGTCCCATCATTTTTTTTGGACAAGAACTTGGTCACCACTCACAGGGTTTTCATGATAGTTGCTCATATACTTGGTCAATTAACCTTATACTGCCTAAGGTATTCGTTGTGAGACTATCTTTGGCAAAAATACTGAATTCTTCGAAAAGGAGAGCCAACGAGCAAATACTTTCATTTTTCTTTTCTTTTCTTTTCTTCTTCAAACAGAGATAGATCAGCATTGGCGGGGTCTATCATTTGTAAAAAAACGGATTACCATACACTGATAACGCGAAGACACATGGGCTGGGGGTTTCGATCTTTGTTCTTGCGCGAAATCGTAAAGACAGCTGTAAAGCGCCTCAATTAGATTGATTCGTTCAATCAATCCATCCTCCAAACCAACTACACCAGAGAAGCCAAAGCTGAAATGAAATCGTAGGGATTAATAGATGTCCTGAAGAGTTCCCGTTAGAAACCAGATATAACACTGATAACTTTGGATAAGTCACTATAAATGTTTTTTTGGTTTATGCAAATTGTAAAGGGAAATAGGCAGATAATGTTTTGCATTTAGGTTGACTAGGAGCGGTTTATTGTACCGGAAAGAAAAAAGAATCCTTTAGAATTATTCCTTTTTTTTCTGAAATTGTTTACAATAATAATTGTTAACAATACACATAAGAGACTGTCCTGATTTAATGAGTGTTACTTTATGATGTGATGGAGCTATTTCCCAGCTCTACGAAGTAATAATACATTCAATCCAAGGAGAAATATGTTGTGCTTGCTCAATCCTTACTGAACCATATTCTGGTATGTCTTTGTGTGCTGGGAACTCATCGTCATCCAAGCTGGCTCTATCAGAATGGGGTCGGCTATGGAGATAAGCAAGCTTCGTAAAATTTGAACAAGTTTTTATGATCGGGTGTCGACCTGGCGTCAATCCTTTACGTTGGTGCCAAATTCGTGGGTTATGTTGTAAAGTCTAGGCCACCAGTTTAACATGTAGATAGAGCTATCTTATGGATATGCAACATGCAACTAAGGAGCATCCTCCGAGTTCCCTTAGACTATAAAGAGTGCATACTAAGGGGGTAAGATACAATTTGATAGGCAATCACATTCATATCTATGTCGCATAAGCCAAAAAGTGAAAAGGAATGACAATCGCAAAATTCTCGTCGTTTTGGGACATTGTTTTGTAATATGAAGCGACTTCTTTTACAATTTCTCTGTTCACGCCGATGCTGTTAAATTAGAACTGCATGGCCATTGTCTTAACTCTTTTCTACATCGTATTTTTAGTATATTTTTTATCCTCCCTAATCCCTGTCAGCTTTGTGATGGTATAATAGGCATCAGCATCAAAATTCAGTATTAAGAATATTCTAAGTTGTTATTGTCATTCTTTATCTTCAATTATTATAACGATTCCACTTGTACTAGGTTGTATTCCTGATGTGGCATGTATACTGCATCTGTGCCAACATCAAATCCGATGAATGGGTGAGTTTTGGAAGTCCCATGGGCATACTTTTTCTCCTTTCGATTTTTGATTTTTTGTATCTTGCTATCCAAGCAATACTAACAAGCATGACAAATCTCTAGATTAACTGGAAGAAGTATCCTGAATTTCAAGTCGCCGTCCAGCCTCATCCAGGTTCTTTTCTTCTGTTATTAATCTCCAACTTAAAAGTAATTTTTTTGGCCTGAACGTTTCTCAGTAATTCATTGATCTTGTTTTCTTGTAGGGAGCCCCTTCTCAGAAATGAAGTTTTCAAATCCATATAACAAGGGTATCATTGGCAACATCAGGGACTTCCTACAACCCGAGGAATATTGCCCCATTTGACTTGATGTATCTGGGTTTCCTGTGAATGTAGATATAGGATATCTGCAGCTTACTACCATCAGCTTGCATACTTGGGTGCCACCCTTGTTTTCCTTCAGTGGCATAGACAACAAGACCATCTATTTTAAATTGATTAAGTGACAATGTTACTTGACTTTTTTTAATTGATTAATTATCAGGATATTTGATATGCTTCAGGCTATTATTACAGCTAATTTACCCCCAAATACTATAAATTATACATTTTTTTTTAACTTAAAATGTTTAATTATTAATACTTATGTATGTGATTTACTATCCATTGTTTGGGGTTGGGGTTTAATTAACATGAATTTTATGATTTAGTCTTGATTTGTATTTCAGAATCCAAATGATGTTGTTTTAGTTGTATTTTGTAATGATGTTGTTTTAGTAGTATTCACGTTAGATTATTAAGAATTATAATTATAATAAAATCATGGTTTTTGTTTTGCATTTAAGTCCCTTGAATTTATCCTACCTCTACATAAATCTGCTAAATTTTGTTACTTCCTATATCTGACTTCTCGTCCCAATTGATGCTTGCACCACATCACATCATGTTGGTCTCGTTTTGTTGATAGAAAATTCAGTAGGGTCGTCAATAGGAAGGTTTGTACAAGTGGGTTAAAGTGATGGTTCAATGGCTAAAAGTGAGTTTGGCCTCATCTTTCAAATAGTGACCCAAATAATAAGCACAGTAGGTTCCCCGGTGACTTTGCCGAAACAATTTTTTTTCATGCCATCGTGAATCACTAGGGACTCTTCTTCTGTACAAGTGTACATCATCTATTACACTTTACAACTCAAGTCAATGAATGAAAATAATAATAATCTGAATTAAAAAAGAATCCCTATCCCAGTCGCAACTAGTGATGAAAAACTCACATGTACAAAGAGTTGTCGTAGAAAGAATAGAGAGGAAACGTCAAAGAGGAGATGATGCATAATAGCAGGAGATGATGCATAGGAGTTGAAGAATGCATCTTGAGCCACAAACTTGTAATAAAAAAAATTTAACGGTTATTTTAGCGAATGTTTTCATTTTAAATATAAAAATTAGTATATATCTCTACTTTTTTTAAACTAATAAATGTTTCTATTCTTTGTACGGAACATTAAAAAATTTAAGATATACGTCCACTATTTTAACATAATTTTTTACTATTATCTAGTTTTTTTTTTAAACAAACTAGTAGATATATACTAATTTGTACATTTAGAATTGAGGTATTTGTTAAAATATTTTAAAAATAAATATACAATAGATTGAGTTTGTATGAGAATAGTAAAAAAAAAAAAAGGATTCATCTCGACATAAAAAAGTTGTTCAATAAATTTTTCAATCATATTGAAGCATTAACTATTCCTAATGGTGATCCCATGTTCTTAAAATTTTTTATTAATTTTAGTGGAACCTGCTGAGCTGTCATCAATGAGTCGCTAGTAAAATCTAAATTCAAGTCTAGGTTTAAAATATTAATAAATTTTGATTTTTATATACCATCTCGAGTAGAATTGAACATGTCATATGAAGAAATCAATTAATGTAAAAATTCTATTAAGTCTGCTAAATATTTTGAACGATCTCGAATAATCACATATGTGAACAATATATATATGAGGGAACCCACATCTTCGATTTTTTGTATTTCCATATTATCAACCGTTGTATGCTTGTTTAAGTCATCTAATTTTAACTATTGATTTGAACCATTCAAATCAACGGTTAAGATTAGATGACTTAAACAGTATCAAACGGTTGTAAACATGATGATGCTTGGAATATATATATATATATATATATATATATATATATATATATATAAATAAAGTAATGCGATAGAACCATCCAGATGGTTTCAAACCACCCTATGTTACATGAGTTGTATTTGGATTGAATGGTTGAGATTAAAAGGTATGGACCCCACCACCTTTTAATCTCAACACCAATCCAAATCCAATCCATGTAACATTGGCTGGTTCCATATTATGAAACCACTCAAGTGGTTATATGTATATATATATATATATATATATATATATATATATATATATATATATATATATATATATATATTGCAATAGTTTGTAGGAAATAATAATTTATTGTAGGAAATAATTTTGGGATATTTAGACTTTGGATCTCAGATAATATGCAATATTAGTATTTGCGTCTCCATAATATGCAATATAATGTTTGGTTCTCAAAAGTGTCACAAAAAATAATTAGTGACACTTTTGGTGACACTTTTGAGACATTAGTGACACTTTTGAGATCCAAACACTAATATTGTATATTATAGAGACCCAAATACTAATATTGTGTATTATTTGAGACCCAAAGTCTAAATATTCTAAGTATTTACTTCTTTGGACGTACTAAGACAAATACCATTCATAGAGGTACTTGATGTTCTTTGCCCAATGGACATTTCATTTTTTCCAACTCTATAATCGTTATTATCAATGTACGATCCCGTCATCTTTCCAGAAGTCTTTGCGTACCAGATATCTCCACCAAGACCGATTTGTAGGACATCACAAGAAGCATAATTATTTAATTTCACGCTTACATAATTCACCATGAGGTATTTTTTTCAAAGTCAGGCAGAATAACGGAGAACAAGTTAGATTTTCGGTTAGGATAATTTTATTTCTTGAATTCAAAAGGAATTTGACTCAAATAAATATTTAGGAATTTATTTTAGATTCTTTAGACAATCTATAAATAATTTTTAATAAGAAGTTATTAATCGAAGAATCTAATAATAAGAAATATTTTTTGAGTTGGTACAGTGGGATACCAAATTCTAAAGTAGCATATCTATTTTGAGTTTGTATAATGCGATGTCAAACTCATAAAGGGGATCTCTATCTTATCTCTGTTTGGGTCTCCAACATTATCAACACGCAAGTGTTCCTAATTATTATTATTTTTTATTACTAAAATTATTTATAATAAACGTATAATAGTTGATTGTTCAAGTTTTATATAAAACTTAAGTGTCCAATATGTCATAAATTTTTAATTTCATACCAATTATATTTTATGCAGGTCTTCTTTATGCGTCAGTTGGTGATAGCGGTAAGCAAGTCGGAGATGATGGCATCAATGCTAGTAGGAAAGGAGGAGGAGCATTGGAGTAGGAACTTCATACATTAAGCAATTATGCTATTTGTCTAAAAAAAAAAAAAAATTAGCAGCTACCATGATAAATAAAAAAAAAAATTTTAATTACCAAATTTTTTTAATATTAATGTTAATATTAATTTTAAAGTTAATATTAAGTTAATATTAATATTAGTATTAATATTAATGTTAATATTAATTTTAATGTTAAAAGTTGTCATGTCAACTGTTATGTCAGTAACTATGTTATATGCCACATAATGGGAGATGCTATCATCTAAATTTTTTTGGAGACAAATAACATTTTTGTACATTAAGATCTCGTTTGGTTCGCGGAAAGGAAATGAAAGAAAAGAAATCAATTCCTTGCTCTTTTCTTTCTATTGGGATATTGTAATTTTTATCGATTTTTCTTTTCGGTATTGAAAAATGTCAAAAAAATGGAAAAAAAATGCAATATTTTAAAAACTGGACCGATGATTGAACCGAAAATCTTTTGGTACAGGTTTGACCGAAGTTCAACCGAGGTCCAAATAGACCTTTTACGAGAACAAAATGATTTGAGACATTTAAGATATCCACATTTACTTTTTGGTTTGGTTTGGTTATGAGTATGTTTTGGTTTGGCTTTGTGTTACAACTATAAGGTTTCTCAAAACCAAACCAAGAACCAAACAGTCTAAATCTCACGTGATAAACTTTTTTGAATTTTTTTTAAACCAGAATCGATCGGTTCAATTGTGAACCGGTTGGGAGGGTTTACCGGTTAAAGTCCGGTTCTGAAAAAATATCAGTCCTTAAAAAAACTCGGTTCACAACAGACTGAACCAATGTCGGTCCGGTCCGGTTCTGAAAACACTATAAAAAATAAATACTTAAGATGAAAAAGTGAATAATTGGATGGATGAAGAAAACAATTTTTCTCCTATTTTTTATATTAGAATTTTTTTTTTCTCCTTCGTTCATTTGACATTCTAATATAGAAAATGAAACGGCTTTCCTTTTAAGGTAATTATTCCATGAACCAATTGAAACCTAAGAGATTTCCGAACATATTTTAGAATGGACATGGTATGTGAAAGGGACATTTATTATTGTATGCTACTTGAATGTGCATTTTTCAAATCCAAAGTCTTCATATTTTACTAATGAATAATTATAAAATTCTCTCTACAAATATTTAAAATATTGATTTACTAACGTTCTATTCCAAATCCAATTATTTGAGTTATGAAATTTATGTTGACTAATTCCTTCCCTGAGCTTTTGCGTAGACTTGACCCTGTTACATGTAAAATGAAACAATAAAAAAAAAAAAAAAAAAAAAAAAAAAACCGCCTACTAGTTTTCTCTAAAATCTAAATCCATTAGCTTTCTTTCCTTAACATTGTTCTCTCATTTCCCTATTGAAAGAGACCACACAATGTTATGTTAGGATAGGATAATCATCAATGGCGTATTATTACAAAGAGATATCAGAAATTTTGTGTATCATTGTCTCACGCAAAATTTTCCAAATATCTCAACTTGAGCCACCACACCACAAGCGGGGTCCATTGAAATATTGTACATGAACCTAACTTTAATATCCAGCCATGTGCACAACTGTCGCTTACTTTTCATCATGTACCTACCTTTTCTCCTATATGCAATGCAGCCTTTTTCTTACAAACACCCTTCTCTCATTTGAAAATTGAAAGTTGAAATTAAAACAATTGTTTTTATGTATAAGGATTGCTATATAAAGATAAGAAATGAAACCTACTTTTGAGAAGTTAAAAGATGATACAAAATAAAGAAAATAAGCAAACAAATTGTAAGATAAAATTTCCTTCTTCTGAACATGCACAACAAAGACAAATAAATATACTGGTCAGAAGAAATAATTATAAAAATACAGTTATAAAAATATCATGAAAATTTGATGTATGTCTAAACAAACATACCTTTCATGATTTAAAGAAGGATATATATAATTTTTGTTAATTTTGCGCGAGGCTCTTAGCAGAACTTAATTGAAGAATTGAAAATACATTTTTTGTATGAATTAAGAACCAATTAGCTGTTATATGCAAGAATACTACTATATAATAGAAAATGTTGGACTTCATCGTGAAAGTTTTTGTGTTCCAAACATATTCTTGTTCAAGATTGACTAATTGAAATAGTCATTCAAATTAAGAGGGGTGAGTAGTAATTTTAACTCTACTTTTAGATTATATATATATCTTAATTAATGACATCCAAGAGACTTGCAAAGTAGAAGCTCCTACACCGGACTCTTCGAAATCTAGATCCTCTCTTAGACCAAAGTGGCTAAATAATGCATATGATAGATAAAGAGCGTTCAAGAAATAATCTTTAGGTTCTCAAGATAATGCTAAGAGACATTACTGCATGCTTTAGAAATTATATATTACTTCTTAACCAAGCTAGGTTTTGAGAGAGTACAATTGGTGCGACTGTAATTTGTTTATATTTATATATATGTCGATTTTTTTTTTATTTCTTTCCTATGTTTGGATACCAACGAAATGAAAGAGGAAATAAAAATAATTTCCAATGAAAAAAATATAAAATAAAATGGTCTCCTCTATCCACTCAAGAATTCACTTTCCCACCTTAAGTATTCATTTTTTCTCTCCTAATTTTATTGGCATTTTCAAACACTAAAAAGAAAAATCGATAAATTTTTTAATTTTTCAAAAGAAAAAAAAGCAAGAAAATTCTTTCCTTTTCTTTTCCCGAACCAAATGAGATCTTATAGAAAACTTAAAAATATAATTATTGGATAAATAATAGTTCACATCTCTATTGAAAAATATTGTAGGTGAATGATTTTTATTAATTGATTTACTTTTGGATAGTTTAATTCTGAATTATTTTATAAATTTTTTTTTTATACGAGATTAGGCCTCCATTTTGGTACAGGCCTAGTCTTCCTCCAGACCTGTTTTTAGAATCCCCTCTTATCTCATAGCATTCATGCATGTTTTTCTAGTATTTTTTATCGCCAGCTATTAAGTGTATTAATCGAATTCTAAAACAAAAATGTTTAAGGCGGTTATTTGTAAAATAAGACGGTCCCCATGATTCACTAAAAAAAAAAATCAAACAAAAGAAATAGAAAATAAATAAGGCTAAATAATAATTCGGACAAACTGCTGCTTCTCCCTCACCCTCTCCCTCTCCCTCTCTACAAAATTTCTCCCCTCACTCTCTCTCTCTAGAAACCCTATATTTCTCTCTCCCTCTATGGACAACGACGATGACAATGGGGATCTGGTGGACGAAATGATGGCGGTGGCGGACGAGATCGCCGCCATCGGCGAGTTCCGGAACCCCTACCGGAAGCAGCTGGTGAGTCTCGCCAGGAGGATCAAGCTGCTGGTCCCGATGCTCGAGGAGATCAGGGAGGGGAAGGACCGCTCGATCTCCGGCGAGGCTGCCGGGACCCTGGCTCCGCTCCGGACGGCGCTCGAGTCGGCTAGGGAGCTCCTCCGGTTCGGCACCGGTGGGAGCAAGATCTGCCTGGTGCGTCGGAATTCCTGCCTGTTTGCTTTGAAATATGGGTGCAATTTGATTAGTTAGTCCTTTTGTATTTAGTAGGATTGATTGTTGATTATGTTAGATTTAGGGGTAGTAGTCAATTAGGATTTTAAAGACTTTTAAAGGATTTACCATTCAGATTTTAACTGAGTTTTGATAGCTTTCTAGTATTCTATGAGAGAAGAATGTTTGTTACGAAAATAATAACTTTGATTTGAGCTTATATGGAAAAGTATCAATACAAGTGAATCCATTGAAATCCTTATACAAATCCAAACCCTTCGAAATCTGTTAGTAGAATTACCAGGAATCCGTCGAACTCTTTTAAAATTTGAATGATTTAAAATCCTAATTGACTCCTACCCCTAACAATTTGCTCTACACAATATAGGAATAGGTTTATGAGAATCAAACAAAAAAGAATGAAACAACAAAAAAAATCTCTCAGAAGAAGACGACAATGTTTGATAATGGAGTTACCTTAGGAGGTGTTAGGGTTTTGAGAATCCAGTAAAATCTTCCCACTTTGGAAACG
Organism: Iris macrosiphon; assembly: GCA_036927795.1. Lineage (NCBI taxonomy): Eukaryota > Viridiplantae > Streptophyta > Magnoliopsida > Asparagales > Iridaceae > Iris > Iris macrosiphon. Next base: position 165,421,532 of record JAYESA010000008.1, on the reverse strand, counting down.
ATTGTCAAGGATTTTTCTCTTATATACTAAGGCAGTAAAAATATCTCAAAATTTAACAGGATTTTGGGAGCAAATTTTGCTAAATCCGGCGTCAATTGACTAACGACGGATTTATGGGATTTCGTTTAAATCCTATGTGACTAACACTTAATTTTGGAAATGTCTTTTAAAACCCGTTTTGACTAACAACGGATTTCGATGGACTTTTAAAATCCTGAATGACTACCACCCCTTAGATTTTTAACTATAATCTTTCATGCCAAATTTGAATTTCTAGAAAAGGGTTATGTCGATTTGAGCATTAATGGCAACTATAGTGCCACATGCAAGATCTTTCTGGTTCTCCAGTATTCTAGCTTCATGACAGATCGAGTGTAATTTGATTTATTTATGTGTTTAAAGTGTTATTTTAGTTAGATATTGTCACCATGATCTGTCATACCAAATTTGATTTCGTGTCAAATTGTGCATCAATGGCAAGTACAAGGATAGTTTGGTTGAGTAGCCTGAGGTTTTACTTGATTTTTTGAGAAAAAATAGAAATCTGAGTTGCTAGCTTAGATCCATGAAAGCTCTTAAAACTAGGAGAAATTTACTCCGTTAATTTCCTGGAGAAATGAACGGGGAGGAGGAGATGGAAGAGTACTCAACCATTTTTTCCCAATCTATATTCCTTTTTTAATCTTAGATATAAGTATCTTGTTTGTCAAAAAAAAATCAATTGTGTTGAAATAATATAAAAGTTTATCCCTCAACCCCCACAACTTGGGTGTTTTGGTGTAGTTGCATGGACTTTAACACAGTGTCAAAGCAACCCAATTTCAAATCTTTCTTGAGTGTAATTTGAGCAGTTTTCATACAAAAAAAAAATACAACGGCATGAATCCGTCTATTGACAACTCTTGGCCCATTATTGGCATTCAACCTGCAGGGACATGATTAAAAAATATAAATACTTAACCCTCAACCATCGTCACAAATCTGGAGTTCTGGTAGTGGCAGGGAGTAACAATTCATTCCTTCATATCTTTTGCATCTCTTCGTGTTTACCCTAATTTTAGCTTATGGGACAACCTCCTTTATTATTAATCAAAGGATGAGGCCATGGTGGCCTGACAAAGCCCAAAAGCCAGCATACCAGGGCCAGAGTGTGGTTTGTGACCAAGCCCAGAGAAACCACCCACCAATGCCCTAAAGTGGAGACGTACGACATGTGGCAACGATGACCTAGAAGGATCATGGGTGCAGATGTAATGAAACATATGAGATAAATAGTAGAAAGAGAATGGAACTAGTGATCCACAACCTCAATCCTGTTTTTTTTTTTAATGTTGCTATGAATTAACAAGAAGTTTTAAAAAATAAAGCATATTTCTGACCAATTCCCCATTCCCCCCCCCCCTCTCTCTCTCTCTCTCTCTCTCTCTCTCTCTCAATTTTCCTCTCACAAGAAAACATAAAACTAGAGGGACAATTAACCAATCATGAGCAAGATGTGATTTAAAAAAAAATTGTTGTAGCTCTTGCACAAGTTGGATTTTTAGTTTCTGCTTCTTTAATCAAACCATGGGTGTCTACCTAATGTTTTCCAAAACAATTCATGACATAATTAGGCATTTATTTGCAAATTATAACCAATATATTTCAATGTCGAGCCTTTATTCCTGTAGGAAATTTCCTGTAGAAGTTGTAGTTCAGCTTTAAAAATTTGTGCAGGGCCTGGTTCCGTTAGAATCCATCTCGAGCTTGAAGAGTAATCTTAGAAGTTGTCATAATTGTGTAAATTAAATATGTATGGTTATATAGGATTCACACCTTATGGATTTGAGTCTAGAGAATGTGAATAGGTTTGTTGTGTTTGTGAGTAACTGAATATGGTAGATAATAGTTTGAAATATAGGTTTAACTTATACAAAGAACTGGAGAATCCATATTTCTATAACAAATACACAACTATAGAAGCTAAAAGATTCGTTACAAGTGCCATCCACAAAGGCACGAAACTTTCCCTTTCAGAATTGTGATTGTCCATGGATCATAGCTTTTAAGTATGGACTTTCATGGAAAATTCACCAAGCATTGGTTCTGAATTGCTTGCTGAGGCACCTAAAACAAGAAATGGGTGTTGCTGTGATGTCTTGAAGTTCATTCGATGCAACAAAAACCTACCTTATTCGTCTAGTTGTTGATCTCTCACAACCATGAAATGACCTTTAAGAAAATGCATTAGATCACTGAAGAGTATCTATGAAGAGGAAAAGGCTGTATAAAATCACGTCTGAGTTAGATGACATAGATAAACCAAGCAGCAGTAGTGCTATGACACTAACCTGTAATCTTCTCCCGTGTTTATAAAGAAGTCAGCTTTCTTTTTGTTTCAATGAAAGTCAAAATTTCCCATCTTGGCAAATTGGTACTGCAGCCGGTGATTGAAATTTCATACTGTTTATAAGAACTTCTTGTTAGAGATCTTCTGCTTCCTGATTTTTACATCCTAGATTAATAGAGGAATATGACAATTGTCCAGTAATGATGCATTTGTTAAAGTTTCTGCACCAAAACTCGAGAGTTATGGTGAGGGTTGAGAGTTAAATATTTATTTACCCCTATACTCCCCCTCAGGTCAGATGTCCATTGGGGCTGAGCTGGATTCATTTAGCAATATACTTTTCTTAATCCGCTTAAAGTACACGCTAGTTAGGTTTGAACCTGGGTTGCCTGCTACCATGTTATAGTCACCACCACTATACCAATAGCGTTTTCGAGGGTTGAGAGTTAAATATTATTTATTTGAATAGCATTTCCTCGTATAGGTAAATCTTACATAGCTTTCTTGAGACTCTTTAAATTGCAAATTAGATGTGCTACTAAAAGTTGTAGAGGTGTTATTACCTCATGATTACATTTCTCTCTCTTGTGAGCTTCCTTTTATGTGTTACTGGAGTATGTAATGATTCCTTATGTTGTCTGGCGGTTTGTTCGAACATGCATCTCAGATTATATGCTTGCAAACTATTTCGTTTCATGATGTAGTTTTTGCTTACTGTCTATCTATATATTTTGCAGGTCCTTGAGAGGGATAAAATATTAAAAAGGTTCCAGGAAGTAGCTATCCTATTAGAACAAGCTCTGGACAAAATCCCGTATGAGAAACTCGACATTTCAGATGAAGTTAGAGAACAGGTAGCTACGCCCACCATTTACAATCAGATTCTTAATTTCTTATGCCCACCATTGCAATCAGATTCTTGCTATTTATATGAACAGAGAACTACATCCTTGAGATCTGAATTAGTTGGCCACTCATTTCTTTCTATCATCATTGATATCTTAATTAGTCTTGTTTGATTTGGCTAATTCCTTCCAAGTAACTTGATCATTCTGTCCAGGTTGAACTTGTACACGCTCAGTTCAAAAGAGCCAAAGAACGAGTTGATACACCAGATGAAGAGCTATATGGCGATCTTTCATTTGTTTATAATATCAATGATACTAATGCAGCAAATCCAGCCATCCTACAGAGATTAGCAGGGAAGTTACAGTTGATGACCATATTTGACCTTAAACAAGAATCACTAGCGTTGCACGAATTGGTAGTTTCCAACGGCGGAGTAGATCCTGGAGAGAACATAGAGAGGATGTCAATGTTGCTAAAAAAGATTAAAGATTTTGTACAAACTCAGAACCCTGAAATGGGCACTCCAGCAGACCCCAAGGTTCTCCTGTCTGATGACAAGCCTAAGGACCCAACCATTCCAGATGATTTCCGCTGTCCAATTTCCCTTGAGCTGATGAAAGATCCAGTAATTGTGGCCACCGGACAGGTTACTATATCAGATCTTAATTAGGCCTTCTCTCCAATAATGCATGTTTTGTTTTGTGTTCTCATAGAAGATCTGATGATTTCTCTTTTCTTTGAACAGACCTATGAGCGAGGTTGCATTGAGAAATGGATAAAGGCAGGTCATGACACATGCCCAAAGACACAACAGAAGCTCTCCAGCACAGTGCTAACTCCAAATTACGTTCTCCGCAGCCTCATATCCCAGTGGTGTGAGGCCAATGGCATGGATCCACCAGAGCGCCCATTGCAGCCAAGTGAACCCATCTCAACCTGTTCTGCAGCCGAACATGCCAAAGTAGTTGATCTTATCCGAAAGCTGTCATCCCTTGACCTTGAAGACCAACGCTCAGCTGCCGGTGAGCTACGCCTCCTGGCTAAGCGCAGTGCTGAGAACCGTGTCTGCATTGCTGCCGTTGGTGCCATTCCCCAGCTGGTAAGCTTACTTTCGAATTCCGACCCCCGCATCCAAGAACATGCAGTCACAGCTCTTCTTAACCTCTCCATCTGTGAGGAGAACAAGGGGCGAATTGTCTCTTGTGGGGCTATTCCTGGAATAGTTTATGTGCTAAAAAAGGGTAGCATGGAATCACGGGAGAATGCTGCAGCAACTCTTTTCAGCCTCTCAGTGGTGGATGAGAATAAGGTGACTATCGGGGCATCCGGGGCGATTCCAGCACTTGCTTCACTCCTTAGTGAGGGCAGTCAGCAAGGGAAGAAGGACGCAGCAACAGCTCTTTTTAATCTGTGTATTTTCCAAGGTAACAAGGGAAGGGCAGTGAGAGCAGGGGTGGTTCCAACACTAATGAGGTTGCTGACAGAGCCAGGAGGTGGGATGGTAGATGAATCCCTGGCTATACTGGCAATATTATCGAGTAATTCTGAGGGGAAGGCTGCAATTGGTGCTCTTGAGGCTGTGCCTGTACTGGTTGAGATGATTGGGAATGGGTCACCGAGGAACAGAGAAAATGCAGCAGCCATTCTTTTGCATCTTTGTAGTGGGGAGCTGCAGCAGCAGCGCTTGGCTGAGGTTCAAGGGCTTGGAGTGGTGAATCGGTTGCAGGATCTAGTGATGAATGGCACAGACAGAGGCAAAAGGAAGGCAGCACAATTACTTGATCGCATGAGCAGATTCTTGGAGCAGCAGAAGCAGGCAGAAGTGATAGCTCAGACACAGGCAGAGCAGCAAAGGCTTTCATCTACAGTAGCCTCAATCAACAGCACCTTCGGTTCATAGATGCTTGTCTATTGAGGTGAAGTGGACGGCATTGGTTGATTCGAGGATTGGGAGGTGGAAGATCACCTCCCTGGTCCGATTGTAATTTACGGGTTTGTTGCCGTGGTTTTTTTTATAGGAAGTTTTAAGATGAAGCAGCTGAAAGATTAACGCAAGTTATCATCCATGAAAATGTAGGAGAAAGCCTGAAACAGCTAATCGGAGCAATTGAAGTATTCCCATGTAACATTCCCACCAAGTGGATGTTGATTTAATTGAGGCATGTATCTCCAACTCACGAATGATATATAGTATGTGGTCTCTTGTAATATCAGGTGATGCGTAGGCCTTTTTAGTTCAAGTCCTACTCACCTGATAAAATTGTTTTATGAGGATGTTGCATGTTTAATGCTTGCATTATAAATCTTTTGTGAACTTATTTGAAAAAGCCCTTGTTGAGGAACATGGAGAAAGATATAATCTTGAGTTCAGTCTCATTTGTTAATAAATTGCAAATAATTTTGGATTCGGAACTTGAAATGAGAGGACTTTTAACACTGATCGAGTGGTTTAAGATGTGTTGTACTGGAATAGTTCCATAGGGAAAGATGTCTCCCCAACAAAGAAAAAAAAGGCCCCTCGAGGAAAATATGTGCTTTAACTGCTGGCTGTCAATTGGCTTCAACAAGGCATTCAGAGAATTGTGCTCCACATGACATGTTCATTATATCAAACTCGGAGGCCATCTTGATAGTCTTGCGTTTTTTCTTCTTTTACATGCTTTTACAATCTTAGTATACTTTTACGTCATTGATGATTACTCTTTTTTTCGTCGAATTGACTGAAAGAGACCTCCTATGTCGATATCCATCAATATTGGATTGAGACATGCCAGCAAACTATGTTTCAGACTTCCTTACTTATATGATAAACTAAGTGCTTTCATATATAGGCTAGCACTTGATGAAGATAATACATCTAAACGAGATTTGGATCTCTGGGAGTGGAAAGGAAGATGACATAACCAGGTATGGCTTGGTTATATGATAAACCATTTCTAACTTTTCACATTGAAGCATGAGTAACAATGTTAGAACGATACTTCTTAATGTCGAAGCATGAATACTGTCGATGGCATTTTTAGGGCCTGCTTGACAATTTTGGAAGTAGTGGTTAGGTAACGAGCAATTTTAATTTTTTTTTTTTACAAGAATAAATAAAATAAAGTAATAAAACCACTCAAAATCTATCGATTTGGGGTTTTATAAAACCACCCAAAATTATATTACACCGATTTTGGGGGGTTTTTGAGCCGACCAAAACCAATGCCTTATAAAAATTACCAAGCAAAAAATTTCATAAACGGTCGGTTCAGAAATACCCCAAACCCGGTAAAAACACCTTTACTGAGCAGACCCTTAATGTCTAAGCATGAAGAATAATGCCAACGGCACTACCCACGCGGTCTTGGGCTTGGCCATGAACTTTTCTGCGGAAGTTGAGTTGGACTCCATGGGCGAGCAGAACTTGCTTTTGGGCCACAGACACAATAATAATGTAAGTGCTGGTAACCCAATTTTACCATGTCTTTCAGAAACACCCCATCACTAAACACTTTTGAAGGTAGTGTTAAGTGTGGCTAGGAACCCCAATTTACGACCCTCTATTTCCTTTTAGATAATCAGGATGGTCATCTTTTATCCAGTCATTTGATGCCAAAATAGTGTCCTCGGGTCATTCAAACTATACCTAAAGTTCAGTCCTTCCTAATTTTAGAGTCTAACTCCGCCACTGAAGATAAGAGTATCTCTCTCCCACAACCCCTATAGGTGTGTTGTTCTCAAAGTTTGTGTCCCTACATCACTGTATGGTGTCGGTGAGCTATAGGGTAATGTTGTTAATTATATGAAAAGTCTAACTTGTGTGGCAGTGCGATATAAAGAACACGACGAGATTTACCAACTTACCATCCGTCCTTCCCTGTCCAAGGCAAACCAAGTTAAATCAAGCACGGACATATATATAATGAAATCCAGGGACAAATATTATGTATCGTCCATATTTTAAGTGTGTTGGCTAAGGAAAGACAAGTTTATCGTAGCCACCCACCTTAGCGATGATTCGTCTCGGTCGAGCGATACTCCGAGCGAGCCTCTGTAAGCCTAAGTCGGAACTCCTGAAGGACTAAGTTGGAAAATCATTTGCCTCAAACGAGTATTCTCGCCGAACAAAGCGGGTCGGGTCGTTTGTACTTTTGCCGTTTGAATCGGCTGTATAGGGTAATGTTGTTAATTACCTGCCGCTGCACAAAAATCCTAGAGGGTTAGTGTCACGTTGCAAAAAGTATTTTATGGGTGAGAGTTGGACTCACGTCGTGGTGTAATTTTTTGTAAATTCAGCGCTTAAAGTGCTCGTCAAAGAGATTGAAGGAGGATTGCTTCGTTATCATGTTAAAGTCTTTGCCATTGTACCAAAACTCTACCAAAACTCTAAGGATTATGGTTATATATTTGTATTGCTGAACAAGTGCAAGGCGGCCACCTACATCTCCCTTATCATAGACTGTTGATAGACTCGATCTGCATTCTGTTTCCAGGCATAGTTCTTCTTCAACTTTCTCTGGCTAATTCGTAGTTAAACTACAATCAACCATCAAAATATTGCAACTTACTAGAGTAGAGTAAGTTTTATCACCATATTTTTTTTAATTGCAAATTAACTATTTTCTCTAGACCTCAAGGGTGGTTGTGAAATACAGTGTCTTATGAATTTGTGGAGTCATGGCCGGATCATCCTCTGCAGGCGCCAGTCCTAGCTTGAAAAGATGGAGTGTCAGTGGACCGTTGGTCCTCAAATCATTGCACTTTTTATTTGAAGATCCTAAGCTTTAGGTTTGAATTTCAAATATGGTTTATCTATACTACTTCTATAATGAACAAATTTAGACTTCACCATAAAAATTTTTATTCAAAAAATGTGCTTATATATGTTTATTAATTAGAATTATTTATTAAATTTAATATGAGTAGTTCGATAATTACATATGAAAGAAAAAAGAGTTGTTTGTTTGTTCTTCCCACGTGGTAATTAAGAAACTTTATTTTTCTTACTTAGTAAAAGATTAAAAAATTATTGTTATTTAGTCTTTCTATTATTATAAAATACATACAACACACGTGTATATATATACTAGATTTCCGGCTGGTCAACGGTCTTCTCTGATGTGCAGCAATCAGGAAGTCTCATATGTTGAGAGACTAATGATGCATGGGAGCTATTCTTGGAGGAGAGATTGAAAGAAGAGAGGTTGGAAGGACATCACATGCAATTGAGAGCCGAGCAATGATACATCAAACTCTTCCACTTTTGGTTTGAGGAATGAGTAGTAACGACTCACAATAGTACAAAGAGGTACCAATTATTATCTTCATCTTATTATTAGGCTCTTCTTCTCTTTCTCCTTTTTTTTTTTTCTTTGACTCAAAAGTACTCCTCAAGCTCAGGATTCCCATAAATTATTTACGGGCTACTGACCCTTGACTGATAAAATCAGTCAGCTTCCAGGTCTTTTGGAAAGGATAAACTTATCTCCATTACTTTGAAAGAAAGAGAAAATTTCTTTATCAAACAAAATTTTTCTTTCTTTCTACAGATTGTTCTTGCCTGTACAATTTCAGTGGATATATAATTAGATGGCAAGCTGATCGAGAGGAATGAGTTATTGTAAAGAAGCAAAGAACAACAATCGAATAATCAAGCTGCAGGAGAAAAAGGAGGGAGACGTGCAATAACGAAGTAAATGGAGGCTATCATGGAGCTCAATATTAATGCGCCATTTTGCAGCTGGCCTTGGGTTCTTGATCTTGAAAATTTGAAATCGAGTTAGGCTTTGAATTTTATTGAACTGTTTGATCCAATTAGTCTTATTTGATTAATATGAGTATTTTATAACTTACAATTATAATCATACTCCGTATGGTCGTGGTATGTTGGTTAACGATGGGAGGCTCCCGTGAAGATATGCACGGTTCAAATATTTTCTTGAGAACTTAGTCCTTAACCCGGTGGAAAGGACATATCTAAAATAAAAAATAAAAAATTATAATCATACATAAGATAGAATGAATAAATATAAATATGCAAAATTTGTATTCAATAAAAATTTTAATTAAAACAAACATAAATTGTAGACTTGAAGACATTTACTGTGATAATACATAAATATAAACACATGATACTAGCCGCTACCTAAGTTCCTAACACTATAATAGCTAAATAAATTAAAACAATTCTTTTGTCAAAATGCGAATTTCATAGAGCTTGATTCTACATGCACCATGGTCTTTACCTTACTCAAGATGATCGGTATAGATATAACAATCTAGAGCCCTGGATAACACTTTTGTGCATTTGTTATGTACTCATTTTACTCGTGTTCTACATTTCATGCATGCAATATGAGTTACACCATTGACTAGTGTAACACTCCTTATAAATTTTGCTCAAATATTTTCAAATATTTTCAAATTACTAAAATAACCTTATAATATAACAATTAATGGCCGTTATAGAAGTATTTTAGTCATTTCAGTGTATTTGTCGGGTTTCGATTTCGTCGAATCGATAAGTCGTCACCAAACGTGATGTCGTACAATCATAATTTGCACTTGTACAGTCAGTGTGCGACAGAGTTAAGCAGAGAAATTGAATAATTAACAATATGACACAGAAGAAAATAAGTTTTTTTTATTGATAATTTACATTAGATACATAGCTGAGTAAAGGGTGTCGTTTGGGCTTACAACTTAAACAACAAAATAAGATACATCGTTCCATATATACATCCCCTTTACTAGAAAACAAAAGATATATATAAACACCTTCGACATGAGTCTTCAAATTGCAACTTGGAAGCTTCAAAGAAAATATGCATAAGCTTCGGTTGATGGATGAGACATGCATTCAACTAGATTCAAAAGAAATTACAACAATTCTAAGAAAAAAAAAGCCTCATGACATTGATATCTAGCTTTCATGCCCAACAACTCTACTATAGCAAAGCATTTTATATGTTGACCATCACAAGAGGGATATAGGGGTTACATTGCATCTTCCAACTTCTTTTTGTATTCAGTATCAACCGGGGGATCATCTTGAACATGAACATCATTTTGTTGATCAAGGTCAATAGGATCAACACATCAAAATGTGTTGTTGAACAGGTCTTCCATTCTTGGGAAGGCATTTGCAGTATAATCAATAGTTGATGAACTAGAAGCCTGAACATTGGCAACCATACACGAGGTGGTTCTCTATGTTCTACCCTAGTTCAATATGACTTGTCCACTCCATTCCAAACCAAATGCTCCGCTATTTCACTTTTTTTTTTGCATTATTTATAATTGCATCATTTGTCACATGGACAACAATACCAACCATTTTCACCTATTTTATCTTTTTTGGACTGAATGAATGATGCAACACCTTCCAGATATACATATGACAATGTAGGCGCATCCATTCATTCCTTACTTCGAGGTATATAAGACATCTAATAAAATATAACATTATCATCAACAAACCAAATAACAGTTAAACATGAATTAAGAAACAAATTAACAAAAATGGATCAAGATGTTAGTTGTATGATACCCTCTTCCTTCTCAGCCTGTGTGGGTTCAATAGTACGACGATCAACAAAATGCTTATCAAGTGCAAAAATTTGTAATTCAGTTATCTCATTAGCATAGATGTAGACAAATGCAACACAACCTAAGCGGAGAAAATACCAGTGCAAGTAAACAATTCCATACATTCAATTAATATAGTTAAGAAGTCTGAAAAAGTAACAACAAAAGTAGACTGTGAGAAATAATGTTTTGCTGGTATACTTCTGTCAGAGATGACTTACACTCATTCTCAAATAGGGTACCAACTGATTCATTGTTGCTTGGAGACATGATCTTACTGTTTACTCATGTTTCATTAACGATCTCTCTAGTGAAATGTTTTGGGTATTCCCTGTTGGTTTTGGTTTTGCTTTGTTTTGCTTTTCTTGCAAAAGCTCAAGTTCCCTTCCTTTGTTTAGTCCCACATCGGATGCACCAAAGCCTTCATGTGTACATATATTACTTTCTCTCCTTTGCTCTATTAAGTTGTTGTGTGGGGAATCCCTTGGGCCACGCGCGCGCCGCCGCCGCCCGGCTTGGCTCGCGTAACGGGTGCGGGTACGCGCCCACATCTGCGGGCGCCGAATGCCGATCCGATTTCCTCTTCGGGTTCGGGCTGGGACCCTAAAATTCTTTTTGCTCCTCTTCTTTCTTTCATTTAATTTTTCTATAATGTTGGAATTAATTTCTGAACGTTACAATGTTTCTGAACCGATTTTGTGTCCAGGTTCGTTATTTATTCTCTTGTGTAACGTCTGAATTAATAGAAAATTAATTCTGACCGTTACACAACAGTTTTATATATATATCGGACTGTTTTCTTTGTAAATAGATCAGAGAAAAATTTCGTACTCCAAACCTCTGTCAACATTCTATTCAATTTTCTTGTCTCCGAGCTCTGGGCAGAGCTAAGTTCTGGTCGTTCTCTCCAAGTCGTGTGCGGCAACGAGATACCGGTAGTGCGGGGGTTTTACCACTAGGAGCTTCGGGAACGTCTGCACACAGATCCTGAATAAACTCTTAGGGCAGTGCTTCGTGCACGACTTCCCCAGAGGCCGGTAACATTGTTTAATTTTATTTTTTGTATTCTGAAATTGTTCAATAATAAAAGACAACAAAATTCTAACAATCTAAGAGTTTATTCTTCTGGTAGAATTGATTATTTTTCAGAATTTATTTCTCTATAGCAATTTCGTTACTGTTGCTAGTTACTAGTTCTATAGCAAATTTATTATTTTCTAGTTGCTACTTCTATAGCAATTTCGTTACTGTTGCTTTATTCTAAATAAATGAGAATAATATTTGTCACTGTTGCTTAAACATATTAGAATACTTACTATTACATTTTTCTATACTGTTAGAATAGTTTAAATAGTTTTGTTACAATTTCTATATTCAAATTGTTTAGAACCTGCTATATAGTTAGAATACAGAAAACTTACTATATTGTTTAGCAATAATTCTATATTCTTACTGTTAGAAAATTCTTGCTGTTGATTTGTTTAGAACACCTATATACTTACTGCTATATAGTTTAGACTAGCAAAATTCTATATAGTTACTGCTATATAGTTTTGTTACAATTTCTATATTGTTTAGAACCTGCTATATAGTTACAATACAGAAACCTTCTATACTGTTAGAATACTTACTACTAGAAACATTCTAAACAATTGATACTTACTGTTAACTAAATAGTTACTTCATATCTAAAGAATTGATTTGTTCAAATAGTTACTATTGTTTTCTTCAAATACTTGTTGTTGATTTGTTCTACAAAGAAAAAAAAAAAAAAAACAAATTGGTTACTGTTCTAGGAAATATTACCTGCTGTTAGAATATTAATTTATTTTTACTATAGCAAGTTAACAGTCACTGTAGCAATTTGTTTCAATTCCTCAATTGATTTATTTGTTACTTGTCAAATTGCTTACTATATTGTCAAATTGCAAATTTCCTTAAAGTGTTTTAAATATTGTTAGCACATTCGATAACTCTGTCAATTGCTTCATTTTAATCACTTAGTAATTTTTAAAGCAATCGAGGACTAAAAGAAAATAGTTTAGTAAAGGGAAATTGCAAATAAAATCTTCAAATCCAAAGTTTCAAAGTAGAGACAAACTCGGGCACAAGCCGAAAGGGTCTTTCTGTCAACCGGGTGTAAATAGCCCTAAGCGACACGGTACTTAAGAGTCTTCGGACCACCGCTAGCTGGAAAACGGTCCCTACAGCTAACCTGAGTTGATCAACACTTGAAAAACTAAAGATTTTAAGATTTATTAAGCAAAGACCACCTAAACTATTATCTTGGACATTGTTATTAAATAAATTTATAATTTTCAGACTGCAATCATGACTGGTAAAGAGGAATCCTCTACTACAAAACCTGCTAAGTTTGATGGCTCATATTTCAAGAGATGGCAGAGCCAAATAAAATTTTGGCTCACGACCTTAGGTCTTATTTCTGCCATTGATGGGTCCACACCCATCACAAACGATTCTGATGATACTGAGTCTGACGTAGCAGTGTCCACCTCATCGAAACCTAAAACCCCAAAAGAGATAGACTTCCATTGCTTTCATAGAATTCTAAGCGCATTATCTGAATCCTTGTATGATATATTTTTTGAATACAAGAGCGCTAAAGAACTCTGGAAAGCCTTGGAAGATGAATATGGCTGTGATGATGCCGAAATAGAAAGGTTTAATTCTTCAACCTTTAATAGGTATTTCATGGTAGATAATAAACCAATGAATGACCAGCTCCATGAATTCCAAGAATACCTTAGACATATTCAAGCCAAAGGGACATCTTTCTCTAATGAGCATAAAATAGCATGCCTAATAGACAAGCTACCTCCCTCTTGGTCTGATATGGCTAAGGATCTTATCCATACACAAGGAGAACTTACCTACAATCAAGTCCTAAAGAAAATTAGAACCGAAGAACAAATTAGATTGAGGTCTAAGCCTAAGACTGAATCTAATGCTAAGGTAAACCTTGTAGAAGGCCAAGGAAAACCCAAGTCTAATTTTCCTTATAAACCCAAAAAGAATTTCTTCAAGAAGAAGAAAAACTTTCAGCCTAACCACCATAACCATCATCAACAAAACCAAATACCTAGGAACTTCAGTCAGACTCAGGATCAGAAGAGGTTTTGTTTTGTGTGTGGTAAAACAAACCATATGGCCACCAACTGCTACCATAGGAAGAAGGAAGCTGTCCAGACCTCCTACAAAAGAAAGGACTCAGTTAGACCAGAAGCGAACATGCTTCACAAAGGTTCTTCGAGTTCCTTCAGGTCTGTAAGCTTTCAACCCCTTATTAACCTCTCTTACCATTCTGATGATTGGTGTTTGAATTCTGGAGCTAATGTTCACGTTTCATTTGATCGCTCCTGTTTTTCAAACTATCAGGAATCAAGTGGAGGAGGTGTGACCCTAGGAGATGGCTCAACGGCACAAATAATTGGAAGAGAAAAAGTTGACTTGAAGATGACATCAGAAAAAATCTTAACTCTTCATGATGTTCTTCATGTGCCGTCTGTCAGGAGAAACCTAGTTAGTGGATCCCTTCTTGTAGCCTCAGGATACAAAATTGTAATGGAGGCTAATAAAGTAATTTTTTCTAAACATGACTCTTTTATAGGAAAAGGCTCTGTAAAAGACGGTCTTTTTATTTTAAGTACAATGAATAAAATGTCTGATTGTTCTCTCATTGTCTCAAATATAGAATCTTCAAATGTTTGGCATGGCAGACTAGGTCATGTGAACCTAGGTTCTATTAAAAGAATGATGACCTTAGATCTTATTCCCAAGTCTGCAGACTAGTAAAATCCCTCTATGGCTTGAAACAAGCTCCCAAACAATGGCACAATAAATTTGACAAAGTAATTTATGAATATGGTTTCTTGTCAAATGAGTATGACAAATGTATATACTCTAAAGGTACATATAATAGTTGTGTCATTTTATGCTTGTATGTAGATGCCATCCTTATCCTAGGATCATCACTGGAATTGATAAATATTACAAAGGACTATTTATCTAGCCAGTTTGATATGAAAGACCTAGGAGAAGCCAACCTAATTTTAGGAATGAGTGACCAAAGGCAAAGAGGGTTATACTCTATTTTTAGCACATTCAATTGAAAAAATGCTAAAAAGATTTAAGTTATTTGATAAGAAACCTGTCCTTACTCCTTATGACAGCAGTATTGTACTGAAAAAGAATGAAGGATCACCTTTGGAATAACATAAATATTCACAGATGATAGGCTCCCTTATGTATGTAACAAACAGGACAAGACCTGATATTGCATTTGCTATTGGGAGACTAAGCAGATATACCAGTAACCCAAATCAGTCACATTGGACTGCCTTGGATAGGGTATCTCAAGGGCACCCTAGATTACAAACTTCATTTTACTAGGCACCCTGATATCATAGAAGGTTACTCAGATGCAAACTGGGTAACCGACTCACATGATATAAAATCCACTACTGGATATGTATTTACTCTAGGAGCAGCTGCGATCTCCTGGAGCTCTTGTAAGCAAACTATCATAGCTAGGAGTACAATGGACTCTGAAATGATAGTTTTAGATACAACTTGCACAGAAGCTGAATGGCTTAAAAATCTTATTATGCATATACCTGTTTCTCTTAGTCCTGTTCCTGCAATTTCTATAAATTGTGATAATAAATCTGTTATTGAACTACTAAAGCATGATTTTGTGAATGCTAAGATGAACAAGCACCTGCAGCTGCGCTTCAAGTCAATCAAAAGCCTACTAGGCAAATATGTGGTTCTTGACTATATAAAGTCAGAAAAGAACCTTGCAGATCACTTGACGAAGGGTCTGTCTAGGACTTTGATCCTAGAATCATCGAGGGGGATGGGGTTAAGCCCATAAATTAGTCACCAGCAGTGGCAACCCAACCGAGTCTGACTGGAGATCCCAAGAAGCCGGTTCAATGGGTAGAAACAAGCTGAACTTAGGTGACTTTATGGAACACTGACTCGAGATTAAAATCTCATTAAAATAAAGCCCAAGCGGCTGTACATGTGTACAATAACTCCCCATCCCTATGGTGACAGTGTTCCTGTGTGATATGGTTAGGATGAGTTTAAACTCTTAATAGGTCCAAGCTGTAATGCTGGGTTGATTCATATCACCAACCATTAAGGACTTACCTATATGAGAGGTCGTGAAGGCCGCGACTATGGGACATGGCGATCCCAGACAACTCTCATGAATGTAGAAAGTGCGCATGGCCATTTAAAAGCGCCAACCGATAGACCAAGAACCTCTAGCGTACTATGTGTGCTATTTTTCTAAATCTGGTTCAAGAAGTCTGATTCAAGGCATAGTCCATCAAGCACTTCTTCAGATTAAGGCAATAGTCACTACGTGAGATTCAAGGCTGTAGTCCATCTCATCTATGCATAGTATTTTACTGCCCAGATGCTCTCTCTCTCTCTCTCTCTCTCTCTCTCTCTCTCTCTCTCTCTCTCTCTCTCTTTCTCTCTATTTCACTTCACTCTTATCTCTGTTTCGGAACTTGACCTTTTGGGGGGGATTGTTGGTTTTGGTTTTGGTTTGTTTTGCTTTTCTTGCAAAAGCTCAAGTTCCCTTCCTTTGTTTAGTCCCACATCGGATGCACCAAAGCCTTCATGTGTACATATATTACTTTCTCTCCTTTGCTCTATTAAGTTGTTGTGTGGGGAACCCCTTGGGCCACACGCGCGCGCCGCCGCCGCCGCCCGGCCCGGCTCGGCTCGGTTCGGTTCGGCGCGCGTAACGGGTGCGGGTACGCGCCCACATCTGCGGGCGTCGAATGCCGATCCGATTTTCTCTTCGGGTTCGGGCTGGGACCCTAAAATTCTTTTTGCTCCTCTTCTTTCTTTCATTTAATTTTTCTAAACGTTGAAATTAATTTCTGAACGTTACAATGTTTCTGAACCGATTTTGTGTCCAGGTTCGTTATTTATTCTCTTGTGTAACGTCTGAATTAATAGAAAATTAATTCTGACCGTTACACAACAGTTTTATATATATCGGACTGTTTTCTTTGTAAATAGATCAGAGAAAAATTTCGTACTCCAAACCTCTGTCAACATTCTATTCAATTTTCTTGTCTCCGAGCTCTGGGCAGAGCTAAGTTCTGGTCATTCTCTCCAAGTCGTGTGCGGCAACGAGATACCGGTAGTGCGGGAGTTTTATCACTAGGAGCTTCGGGAACGTCTGCACACAGATCCCGAATAAACTCTTAGGGCAGTGCTTCGTGCACGACTTCCTCAGAGGCCGGTAACATTGTTTAATTTTATTTTTTGTATTCTGAAATTGTTCAATAATAAAAGACAACAAAATTCTAACATTCCCTACATTCTCTATCAGAAAATACCAAATTTTTTTTCCATTTATTTTTTTCTATCATTAGAAGGTGGCTCAATATAATAATGTCCTAATTTCACTAGGCAAAAATAATGTTCTAACATGAGATCTCTGAACTATTTACCTCCTAAGAAGATATCCAATAAAAATAACAAAATTTGATTTCAGAACAACAATAAAAGTAAAAAAAAATTGATTTTACCATATCTCTAAGCTATAACCAAAACCGATTTCGGAACAACAATAGAAGCAAGAAAAAAAAAATTAAATGGCAAGAATAAACACAACTTGAGTTCTAATTAGTTCTTCATCCTTCCCTGATCCAAGCAAAATCTCCTTTCCTATTCAAACCTAGATTCAGAGTTAACCACAAAAAAGGAGAACGTGAAGTTGATCATCTAGGTCCAGATTAAAAAATAAAAGAAGAAGAAGAATAACTTACCTAGGGCTTGTTCATCAAAGAGCAAAACCCTCTTTTGTTCTTTGATGAACCACGAACAAGAAGGAAAACACAAGACGGATTGGCCCCCATGCGATAATTTAAGAAGAGAGAGAGAGAGAGAGAGAGAGAGAGAGAGATGAAAATAGGGCAAGAGCTCGTTCATCAGCTCCTGGAGGAAATTTGAGAAGAGAGATGAAAACAGAAGCTAGGGCCTCATTTAGGCTCCAAGTTCAGGCGGTAAACATTTTAGGAAAAAGAGGACCATTGAATCCTCTATTTTAATATTTTGATAGGTTTTAATATAGAAATCGACAATTTTCAAAAATACAGTTACTGTCATGGTCCGTCATTATTTGTGAACGTAAAAGTCAAAATTTACTATTTTTGACGTAGTGTACATAGTATATTCTCATTGAGTATTATACCTACCTCGAGACACCACTCGTAATATCCATGCTACTTGTTCCAACATTTATCCATGAATCCATTTCTACTTAACAAAGCACTAAAACACACATTTTATATGACAAACATATAACAATAAGATTACTCTCTTTTATCTTGATTCTTTTTATTAATGGTATCATTAATCAGTAGACACAACAAGAGAATTTGGTAATGTGTGAAGATAAGAAAAGAATGATCAAAGCCACACATTGTTGGAGAATTATCGAGAGAAAAAGATCTACATCGCTACGCTTACATGGTCACCTACAAAATTTGCACCAACAGAGGATTAATACTTTTGTTCTATCTTTCTACCTGAATTCGACATAAATGCATAAATCGATTAAGGCAAGAAATAAAATCCATGAAAAACGTTCATGAAAATGAATTTATAAAACCAACAACGAAAGCAGCAACAAAAACGAACAGTAAAAAGGTTCGAGAAAATGACTCTTATATAAATCTCTTTCTCAAATAGGATCCAATGCATATGGGACCTAATTTCATAGAAGCCAACCCAAAGAGAGGAAGGGTCTTAATTCAATCTGTCTCGATCAATAATACAGATAGGATTGAAACATAGTGCCCCCGAATGAGGATCGGAGCACTATAGTAATGTAAACAACTAAAATAAAAAGCAATTTAGTAAAAATATCTCAAAAGATCATATTATCCCTGGTATATGGTTGTCAGGGGAATTGGTGGAACCACATAGCAGCTAGGGTGGCTCCAGCCTACCTTAATTTCTCCCATTTTTTCATATATTTTTTAATTTTAATTTTTTTTTCATGTGAGTCAACCCACCCTAGTCTACTCCGTTCGAATTTCTAGTTGCACCCTTGGTTGGGGGTTTTACCAAAAAAAATTCAAAATAAGGATAATATAATCGGTCCTTTTATCAGTCCTTTAACCGGATCAGGCTAGGCGGGCTTATGGTTTAGGAGGTTAAATCTGGCTGACTTGTAGTAGGATCAGGCTGGACTGAACCATGGTCGAGTTTGGTAGTGGAAAATATAGCCGAACTCAGAAGTGGGACCGGGTCGGGAGATACTTGTCCACTCAACACCTTGACACTTACATAAATATCCATGTTTTGCAACAACAAAACTAACTTGGCTATAATTATACCAACGAATTTCATAAGTGGTTAATCGTACTTACACTACAAAAATACTGTTAAATAACGACTGATATTAGCGATGAAAGCATATCCGTCACTGTCTTAGCGATGGACGAGCTACTGATTAGCGACGGATATGCTTATATGGAAAATATGTCTATATTTTTGTCACTAGTTCGTCGCTAATGCGTCAGTATTTTATAGCGACAAACTAGCGACGGATAATTTCGTCGCTACGAAACGTTTAAACTCCAGAACATACCGACTCTTCTCATTTTCCTCCCCCCCCCCCCAAAATTTCTTCTCTCCCTCCCTCTCTCCTCTCTAACGATCCCCTCGCGTTCTCTCCTCTCCGGCGCTCGCTCCCCCTCCCTCTCTCCTATCCGTCGTCCCTTCTCTCCGTCGCCCCAAACCCTCCTCCGGCTCCCCCTCCTCTTCCCTGACTCCCTCCTTCGGCTCGCCCTTCCTACTTCTTCTGGCGCCGGAGCAGCACTCCTCCAACGATGACTCAAAGATGACCCCCTCTGTCAATGACTCTTCTCCTTCCTCTCCGGTGATGACTCTTCTCCGTCATTTCCATCCTCATTATGAGATTTCTCAACCCTAATACTATGCACATTTTTTTTTGCAATTTAATGTGATATATATGAAATATCAACTGTGGCTATGTAGAAATTTTGAATTGGATTAAAATTAGAGTTGGGGGGTGGGGGTTGCCTATGTTTAGAATTTAGAACTTCGAATTGGATTAAAATTGTTAGGGTTTTCTAGGTTTAGAATTTGACTGAAAATTACCTCACTAGTCTTAGATTTAATTTGCTTCTTCTATAATTTTATGTTACATAGGTACTCATAGATCAAATAGCTTATTTTGTAGTGTTATATTACATAGGTACTCATATATAGTACACTAGTCCAAGGTTCAAAGTATCGGCATCAAAATCGGTATTGGACCATAACTATAAGTATCGGGATTCTGTTTGTATGATGTAAAACAAAATGTACTCCATTTGATTTGATCAAAGATGCATTTTTTTACATTTTGGTTTGATGGTGGCTGTAAGAATATGAGTTTGCTGTGTGAATCTATGATAGCCAATTTATAGTTACGTGGGAGAAATATGCTAAAGACTAATTCTTATCACCGTATTATACATAGCAATAAAAAGAACTGCCCAAGCTGGAGAGACCAGAACTAACATTAAAGCGAGATAACTGCTGTAGCGATGTGATGATACTTAAAAACTATGTGGCACTAAAATTAGAGCATCTCCATTCCTATTATCTTATTTTGTGTTGTAATTCCTATGCGGCATGAGACATAAGACAATGTCTTTCCTATGTTATAATATTATATTCACACAAGACAATGAGATAGAAAAGTATTCTCCAATGCAAAAGTGTTGAGAAATTAAAAACTATTTTTTTCAACTTCCAAGACAACTTTTTCATTTTTTTATAAATATTTTTATTCATAATCGATGATGTGGAAGTAAAGCATTATGAAGTCCATTGTATAGATTTAGACAACCAACTTCACATTGTCTTTGACATGCCATTACCATATCAACTTCATAATTTATTTCACATTTGTATTTAAAAATAAATTTTGAAATAAGAAATTGTGATTCCTATGTGAACCATTTTTTCCAAACTTAAAGGGTTGGAGATGCTCTTAACAGAGGCTAGGATGGAGCTCTAGGAGGTCTTATAATTACTTTTTTGGGAAACGAGCTGCACATGGTATGTCAGGAACCAAGCTACGGAAGATCCTTAGGTAGTGGACTTGGCAGTGTCAGCAATAGTTTAGATATATAGATTCAGTGTAAGCAGCAGTGGACTTAGCAGAGGCAGCTTATAGATGCATTATTTTGGTAAAAAGATGTTAATTCTCAGCTTATACATGTTAATTTCGAGGAAAAAGTAGTATATGCCTTTGACCACTTCCAACAAAGCAAAATAAACAAGGTGACCATAAAGTATAAACATAAAAATATATTTTATACTTTAGGCATAATTTTAAGTATTTATAGTATTATTTTTTAGTATTATAATCGTTTATAGTTATACTTCAGGGTACTAATATTAATAGTAACTAGTAGTTATTATATATAATTAGGTACTAAGTACTTAGAAGTAGATATATAATTGTGAATAAAATACGGAGAAATGAGTCAATATTCGGATGAGTGTCGAGGAATTATGGTTTTGGATACATGTAAAACACGAAAAATTTCTCAAATATGGTCTTTCCAATAGCCCCTATATTTCTTTATGAGACTTCTTCATCAAGTATCCTAACTAACTAATCCTTTAGCAAATATCATAACTCATCTTGTATCTAATCCATATTATTTGAATATAGATGGTACATACAGAATCCATGAGTCGATACTTAGTTGACCGATCATGGATGTACAATCAGCGACATGAGATAGGATTGGTTTGACAGATAATTTCATGGCGGACGTTAAAAAATTTCTCAAATACGCTCGTAGTCAACCTCATTTCATGGATGTGAGGCTCATCAAGTGTCCTTGTGTCAAATGTCTTAATATACCATTCAAAGAGGTGGATCTCATGAGGGAGCATCTCTACAAGAAGGATTTTGTACCAAACTATAAGGAGTGGACGGCTCAAGGAGAACATTTGTTTTTGTAATATCATAATTCCTCCTTCAATACGGAGGTAGAAGAGTCTACTCTCGGAGATAACTTTGAATATCGACCGCAAAATCAGGCGCGTAAGTTGGTATTTGATGCGGCCGGTCCATGTTTTGATCCGGAGGATCCTAATCCTGATGCGAAAGAATTCTATGATATGTTCAAGAATGTCGATACTCTGTTATACTCGAGTTATGATTCTCATTCTGTCATGTCGATGATGATGCGGATGTTGAACCTAAAGTCTGATTTTAACTTGCCGTAGGAATGCTACGACCAGATAATTAAGTTTGTTAGAGAGTTGTTGCCAAAAGGATCGAATGAGTTACCTGAAAACTTCTACAAGTCGAAGATGATAATATGAAAACTCAGATTAGGCTATAGAAAGATAGGTTATTATCGAAATGGTTGCATGTTGTACTACAAGGAGAACAATAATAAAGATAAATATATTTTCTGTCATGTGGACCGGTACAAGCCAATTTGGGGCAAAGAAAAGTTAACTGCCCGAGCAAGGTTGCGTCCCTATAAGTACATGCAGTTTTTGTCGATCACAAAGAGGCTGCAGAGGATGTATATGTCCGTAAATATAACACAGCACATGACATGGCATAGCAAGGAACGAAAGATGGATGCCGGAGAATTATCTCATCCTTCTGATGAAGAGGCATGGAAATATTTTGATCTGTGTCATCCTGAATTTGCTGCGGAGTCCAGAAATGTCAAGTTGGATTTATGTTCTGATGGATTCACGCTTTTCAGACAATTGAGATCTCAGTACTCTTGTTGGCCGGTGATTTTGACTCCTTACAATCTACCATCGTGGATGTGTATGAAGACTCTTTATATGTTCTTGACACTTATCATACCCAGTCCAAAAATATGGATGATATACAGTGTTGGCCATCAGTCTGTGGATGATATGCAGTGTTGAACTTGAGGCAAGTTTCTAGACTCTCCTGCATAGTCCGCCAAAAATGTGACATGAATCTGGAATCATGATATGATACAATGCTGACAGGCACTCTATGTAGTCGTAATATCTGCCTCATATATATGTCAACCAATATCTCCGTGGACGGCCCAACTCTGAAGGGCAAAAATGCGCCGACTTGGTGAGTCGGTCCACGACAACCCAGTCTGTATCCTTTCTGCTAGGGCTTCTCGAAAATCCCGTGATGAAGTCCATAGTAATGTGCTCCCCCTTTCACTCGGAATAGAAAGTGGCTGCAATAGTCTTGTAGTCCTCTGATGTTCAGCCTTGACTGGCTGACGGACCAATATCTCGCCACGAATCTCGCAATCTTCCTCTTTATCCCATGCCACCCGTAGTATTGTCTCAAATCTCGATACATCTTCGTACCCCCGGGATGAATAAAATAAATTGAGCTATGGGCCTCGGTCATCAAATCCTGGTATAGCTCGCCACTCGGAACGTATAGGCGATCTCCACACCTTAATGTTCCGTCTTCATGAATCCGGAGTCCCGTCTGAATATCGGCCTCTGTCCTCTCTCGCAGTGGTCGAAATCTCGCATCTGTAGGCAGGGCTGCCTTGATTCTCTCAACCAATGTAGACTGAACCTCTAGACTGGCCATTTGTCTATCCATGCCTGGCAATATAACCTCTATCCCGAGCTCCTGAAGATCCTCTAACGATTGCCGTTGAGTTGTCAAAAATATACCATGGGCTTCCTGCTTAAGGCATCTGCTATTACATTCGCCTTGTCAGGGTAGTACTGCAACTCGATATCATAGTCTGTCATCAACTCTAGCCATCGCCTCTGTCTCATGTTGAGCTCCTTCTAAGTGTAGACATACTTTAGACTTTTGTGATCTGTGTAAATCTCAACTCGCTCTCCATAAAGGTAGTACCGCCATAGCTTTAGTACAAATATCACTGCAGCTAGCTCTAGATCGTGCGTTGGATAGTTCTTCTTATGAACTCTCAGCTATCTCGATACGTAGGCTATCACTTTGCCGTGCTGCATCAGTACACATCCTAATCCGCTCCCAGACGCATCACTATACATCACAAATCCCCCGATCCCGAAGGAAGTGTCAAAATTGGTGTTGGCATTAGACACTTCTTCAGCTCATCGAAGGCCGTCTGACACTCCTCAGTCCAGATAAATTTCTTGCCTTTTATGCGTCAGCCATGTCATAGGCGCAACAATACTCAAAAAAATTTCTACGAACCTCTGATAATATCCGACAAGTCCGAGAAAACTCCTAATCTCCGTAACTGATGTAGGGGTAGGCCACGTCTCCACTACAGCTATCTTCTCTGGGTCAACTGATAGTCCATCTCCAGTGATTATGTATCCCAGAAAGGGTACTCTATCCAAACAGAACTCATATTTGCTGAGCTTGGCATACAGCCTCTCTTGTCTCAACGTCTCTAACACGATCCTGAGATGCCCTTCGTGCTCCTCCTGGCTCTTGGAATATACCAAGATGTTGTTGATAAATATGACCACGAACTTATCCAAGTACTGGTGGAAAACCTTGTTTATTAGGCTCATAAATACTGCTGGCGCGTTGGTTAAACCAAACGGCATGACTAAAAACTCATAGTGCCCATACATTATCCGAAAATTTATCTTCGGAATGTCCTCCCTTCGTACCTTGATCTTATGATAGCCGGATCTGAGATCGATCTTCGAGAATACACTTGCGCCACTAAGCTGATCAAATAAATCATCGATGCACGGCAATGGGTACTTGTTCTTTATCGTTACAACATTTAATGCCCTGTAATCTATACACAACCGTATCGTCCCGTCCTTCTTCGGCACAAATAAGATGGGTGCTCCCCATGGAGAAATACTAGTCTGAATGAAACCCTTATCTAAGAGATCATTTACTTGGACCTTCAACTCAACCAACTCCTTCGGTGCTAGTCTGTAGACGGAAGAAGTAACTGGCTCGGCTTCGGAAGTCAACTCTATAGTGAACTCTATCTCTCTGTCAGGTGGCAGGCCTGGAAGATCCTCTAGAAATACATTCTCAAACTCTGATATAAAGTGAGGGTATACTGGTTCAACTTCTAAAATATGTGTCGCTAAGGTAGGTTGGACACCATGCTCTCGGCCTCCCCGAAAAAAAAAACTCAAACTCAGGGTGATCTGGTGGTCTAAATATATTGCTACCACGTCGACAATCTAGCGTCGCGTGGTATTGGCTCAACCAATCCATGCCTAGGACAATGTCATAGTCTAGACTTAACCTCATAATAAATTCTCCCGTTCTATTTACAACACTAATCCTCCAAATTTTTTTCCTTCCCTAATGTTTAATTACTCTTTTCCTCAAATTTCTTCCTACAATTGTATTCCTCAAATTTCTTCTTTTTGTTATTCATTACTCCGAGTCACATATCACCCAAGCACATGCCAGAATTTTCTGGTAGCTGATTATCATCTTCCAGGTGAGAGCCTGAGGTTTCATCTTCTCCAGTTCATAATATCGTTCCTAGTGTCGCTATCATGTGCTACAACTAATTCCTAGTATCTGGCTATGCATTTCCATAAATTATTCTAGAGGGTTAGGATCAACAATCTTTCTAGCTCTCAGTACTTCCTAAATTACTGCTATCTCACGTACGGGTAGGGTTTTATCAGTTCTACGAATATACTTCTAGGTCCAATTCTCTTGCTAACAAACCACACTAGTTCTGGAATCTAAAAAGAACCTATCAACCTACCCTACTAAGGATAACAATCTTCTCAGAGAATATTACACAAATCATGTCTTCTGTCGTCTGGACTATGATCTTCTTCTGGAGGAAACCATTAGGCACAAGCATTCGTCTTTCCGAAATAAAAGGAGATAAGAAACAAAGATAATGATATTGTTGAAAACTGAACAAATACAATGGGGAAGTCCAAGGGCGATAATCAAATACAAAGGGAGTTTTTAAAAAAAATCGATTATGGATTGAGATCCTATTCAACAATAAATCCTAAACTGCAGGCCCGTTTGGTACAGTAACGTAACCAAAATGATATAATCGTAGACCTGCATGGGCCACCATAAAAATTTATCATGCCCCAGTCCCAAAATATGTAGGACTAGGAATACGCAATATGTCAGCTACGTATTCGACCAGACCCTGGTCCAACTCGAATACGTATAAGCTGTATAATAATGGTCATTATCTAAATGATCAAGTAAATATAAATATTTATGTCTCAATCCATAATAAACAAAAATATACAAGAATGAGCTACATGTGCTAAAGTCGGCCGCCCAGTAACACACAAACTCGAATAGACTCGAGAAGAAATATGAGTCTATAAAAACTAGGCTATAACAACAACTGAATAAACAATATGAATAAAGTAACCATAACTCCGGTAGAAATGATATAAGTACCTGGTACCCATGCCTGCAAGACAAGCAACTCCATCAGCAACTCCAAAGGCTCTGTAATCGTCTACGCTGCAAAACTGGCAGGGGACCAGGTCCTCAGAGGGACGTAACAAGGTACAAAAATAGTATGCCATAGTATAACAGAAAGAAATAAGTGCAACGCCGGTGTAATCTAGCATAACCAACTAAGTGAGACACAATTTTGAAGACAATATTCGACGCATGGGCTGTCCAAAATAAAATCGTAGCTCCGAACACAGAGACACAGGGGGTACCGTAGCTCCGAGCACAGAGTCACACGGGTGATACTACTACTCCGGATACAGGAAGACTACACAAATAGGACACACACACACACACACACACACACACACACACACACATATATATATATATATATATATATATATATATATATATATATATATATATATATATATATATATATATATATATAGCGCGTGCAGAGGAGCCCAAACGTCTAGTAACTGTCTTTCCCTCCTAAAATGGTCAACGAGTGTTCGCTGAACCTGAACCTCTATCTAACAGTCTCGTCATACTGAAGTAATTATCAACAACGACCCTAAAGTTGTCCCAGATTCCACCTATGCTGACAGTATCAGGATACAAGAAATTTGACACGATGATAATGTCTGGATGTGTCCTAGGGTTATGATGTAACCAAGTAGGCACATCAAGGTGTTGCAAATATCTAACAATCGTTACCAGACGTTACTGACGAACGTCTGCACCCGGTTATGACCCAGACGCGAAGTAACGATTCTAATCTAAAATACGCACAATGCATAGAATAAATAAATAAAAATCTGGTAACTAAGATACAGGATGACAAGGTAGACTTGCTTGGATCCGGATGCTGAAGATGGGACTCCGGTACAACGTCCAAGTCCGCAAATCCCGAAGTACCTAGAGACGAGATACAAGCCTAATCAATAAACTATCACGATGCTATTCTAAAATAAGAGGTGACACACGTCTAGCATAGGCTTCAGTCTTAGTTACATAGCTTATATAGACACTAAGCTAGAGGGTTGACCAAGGTTGACTAAAGGAACGTTGCATCAAATATGATCAATCAGCAGTATAACATCATCAAACCAAATCCTCAATCCTACTATTTATCACGATATTTTTAGTAGTTTCAAGCTATGCTCATCCTCAAATAAAATAATTATTAATTATTAAACCCTTAATTATAAAACTGTCATTTTATTATTCGAACATTATTTCACATATACATAGCTCACATATACGTAGCTACTCCTATATCAATTCGTTATTAGTTATCAATTCTTCAACAAATGACCAACTTACGATATCACAACACATACTCCTCAATCGATTCGTTATTAGTTATCAAATCCTCAACAAATTACCATCTTAGTAATATCACAACACCATTTCCTAACTATAAAAATACTCTTCAATACCTATCAAAAATGCATATAACATAAACCCTAAAACTCAATGTAGCATTCATAAACCCTAACCCTAACTAGGTTGTCTTTAAAACAACAAACTACACTACAAGAGAAGGGTGAGGAGTTACCCCGGTGGCCACGGGTGGGGGCATCGACGATGCTGCGGCTCCGGTCAGGGTTGACGTCGACCTCAGAGGTGGCACGCGCCTCGACCGAGGTGGCGGGGTGCAAGTGACTAGAGTTGTTGATCGAGGTGGTGGTCGTGGGGGATAAAACTGATTGTGGAGATGGTGGTGCTAGCCGTGGAGGGGGTGGTGCTAGTCGTGGAGGTGGTAGCGCTGGCCGGAGTTGTAGTGGTGGCCGAGGTGGTGGTGAAGTCGAGGTGGGTGGTGGTTGATCGTGGTGGTCCGACGAGGTCGTAAAGGTGGTGCAACGATTAGTGGCGGGATGGAGGTGGTCGGCCGGAGTAACATCAGGTGCTTAGTCATAGAAGGAGAAGCTGCGGTGGTCGACTGCAGCTAGTGGAGCGGGTGATGGCGGGTCTGCTGTGGGTTCTCATCGGAGAGAGCGGGGGTCGACAACATCTAGTGGAGCGGGTGATGACGGGTCTGCTGCGGGTTTTTGCCGGAGGGAGCGGGGGTCGACAGCAGGGGTGGCACGTCGGGTTTGGCCGGAGAAGACGCAGTGAGGTAGCAGGGTTGCTCGGCCGGAGAAGAAGAGGTGGTGAGGGTGGTGATAGCAGCTCGTGGAGAAAGGAGAAGGAGAAGTGCAGAGGAAAAAGAAGAAGAAGAAGAGAATGTGAGAAGTGTTCGGCTAGTGAAGGGAAGAGGAAAGAGAGGGGGGTTCCTAGTTTCCTAGGGATTAGGGCCGGCACATTGGGAAATGGGGTGAGGATGAATGGTTATATAGGATAGTGTGTGGTGAGGACGATGCTTCATTTTGAATGAAGGGCCAAGATTTGTCATGAAGGATAGTGTACAAATAAAAGGGGAGAGAGAGTTGATTGGACCGGTCAAAGAGAGAGAGGGGGTTTCTTCATTGGTCTTGACCAATAGGGTGGTGACACCTAGCACCATATTTACAAATAAGCCCATTAACTTTTGGGTATTTGTACATGAATAAAAAATAATGGAGTTTTGGTGTGGGAAGTGGTGTTTAGTGTTATCTAGGGTAAGGGAGTGTTGTGTGTTTTGCATGGACTTAATGAATGGGGTATTGGGTTAAATTGGGGTTAAGTTGGCATTAGTCAAAGTTGACATCTCCAATTTAATTAAAATAAAATATTATGTGCTCTTAAATTAAATGGGGGCACATTGGGTCTCAATTAGGAGTGACACAAAGGTCATGAACGATGTAGGCTTGGTGTCAGTCTTGGATCCTTTAATTGGTTCGATGAAACGGGTTAAGTTTGGGTCCCAAAATTGATGGCAAAGACAAAGGTACGCGACATACGATTAAAGAATTAATATCGGGATGGAAAAGTTGTGCAATTAAATTAGAGCACAAGGGATTGTGTGTGTGATTGACGAAAAAGTCCAGCGCCTAGGTTAGCTTGTCAAGTCAAGAGTGCAACTAATTTTTGGAAATTAGGGGCTATTGTTAGGCTCCAATTATTGAAACAACGGTAGGGTGCACCAAGGGTTTAAATAAAGAACCAGACAACTACAATGTAAATTTCTAAACCTCAAATACCCTGACGCTACAACAATATTTCTAACCCTAACTAGTCTACCTAAAAAACTAAATGAGGGGGTTTATATTGATTTTTGAGTTAGGGTTAGGGTTTAGTTGCTAACATTTGCATATATATGTATGCATATATATATGAGAAGGAGGGGAACTTACGCGGGTTGGGGCGGCCTTCTGGGTACGGATCGGGTAGATTAGTTAGGTATTCCTTTTTTCTTTTTATTCTTTTATTTCATTTTTTTTCTTTTCTTTTCTTTACTAATTTTTTTCCTTATTTTGTTCATAATTATATATAGAAAATTTCCAAAAGTAGTTAGGTACTTGAAAAAAATTCTAGAAAATTTATATTTCTTCTAACAAATAATTTACAACCAAATTTATATTAATTCAAAAGATATTTACTAAATATGAATATTAAATTAGTTAAATAAATTTATAAATTCTATTTTCTATATTCTACTTAATATTATATTAGAAGCATGTGGGGGTTCGAATAATGTAACTCGAGTGTCATATGTGTAATAGGACAAGTTAGGCTCATAGTATGTATTTAGTTGGAAGAAATGGGTTGGTGTGGCATGTTAAAATCGTACGCCATGACAAAAGAGTTAATTAATTATTATTTTCTCGTAATTGTGTCGTAAAAGTTGTGCGACCAAAACAAATCATGGAATTATAAATTTGTGAGTGACAGTCATGACATGAGACTAATTTGACTCGTCT
Source organism: Iris macrosiphon (assembly GCA_036927795.1). Taxonomy (NCBI): domain Eukaryota; kingdom Viridiplantae; phylum Streptophyta; class Magnoliopsida; order Asparagales; family Iridaceae; genus Iris; species Iris macrosiphon. The sequence continues at coordinate 165,391,510 of JAYESA010000008.1, read as the reverse complement.
AAGTCGAGCATGCTAGGTTGGTTGGAAGGAAAAGGCTAGTGTTGCACTCAAGATCTTAAAACCATGGTGGTTGGTTTCCAAAGTTTAATTAAATTATCAAATAAATATTTAAAATAAAAAATTATTATTAATTATCGAAATAACCCTTTATAACAAATCCAGGGTGCTCATAATCTACCCACCTTAAAAGAATTGCGTCCTCGCAATTAAAATGAGAAAAATATAACAGGTCAAGAAGGGGTACGCTCCAAAAGAGATGGCACGGTTGCAGGACATTTTTGTGGAACTACGAAAATGAAGGGTAAGGCATCATGAGTAAGAAATTCGAGAAGAAGGGTGATAATTTTTGTTCAAGCAGAACAGTAGGGAAGCAATAAAAACTTTTTTCCTAGTCAATAAGATATGAGTAACTCAAGAATAAATGAGTCTGATTAGAACGAGGATCAACTAAAACTTCTGAAAACTTGGATACCACTTACATATTACTACTCCAGACTAACCAGTTCATGTTAACATACTACTATGTATAGACTAGGGAATGGAACTAACAGGCACATGCTAAAGTATTACTAGGAATATTCGTTACTATAGCTAGCTATGATAAAACTAAATCTTACCCATATTTGCTACTTTTCGAACCCGTGCCTCCTCCACTGTCATCGCAAAAGCCTGTCCACGTCCCTGTAGTGGTGCCCTCTGCTGTTACTGGGCCTATTGGAAGAGTGCTGCCTGTGATGCCAAGGATGGCCTCGGCTGATGTCCTTCCGGTGCTGGTGGTCTGAATCCTCCATCTTTTGCCTGTGGTGCTCCTGGTGCTGGATAAGCTGGTCGATGTGGCTGCTAGACTGGCCCCGGTGCTGGTAAAGTGGGTTGATGAACCATCGGTGTTCCTTTCCGATGCTCAGGACAATCCCTGGCTGAATGCTGACTGGATCTGCAAGCTAAACAAAATCTTAATTTATGTCTGCACTCCCTCTTAATATGGCCTACCTTGCCACAGTAGTGACAAGTAGGAAGGGCTATGGCTCGTGATGCTGCTCTCTTTGGTGGATTCATTTGGGGTCGCTTTACAGGCTTCCAGTGTGGTACTTGAGCTGTTACTAATGCATACTGTCTCTTCTGTTTGGACTTTCTCTTGTGGATGCACTCTATTCGTCGAGCTGCAGCAAGGACGTTCATATAAGAAGTAGGTGCAACGGAGCCAATATGTCTCTGTAGCTTAAAGTTTAGTCCGTCAAAAAATTTCTCAGCCTTTTCTTCTTCTATTGGGATCTGTGTAGGTACGAAGTGGCTCATTCGTATGAACTTCTCATTGTACTCTTCCACCGTCATATTGCCCCGAGTGAGGCGATTAATCTTTTCTCGAAGTTATGCCCGAGCAATAGATGGAATGTACATCTCCTGGAAGTGTCTAGAGAACTTCTCCCAAGTAACTTGGTCTGGTCTGAGTCGTTTCTCCTTAGTGAGCTACCGGTGATGTGTATTGTCTGTCAGCTGCATCCTGACAACAGTCATCCAACGCTCTTTCGGAAGCTCTGCTGCTTCCAACTGATGCTGGATGTTAGTGAGCCATTCATGGAACTCCATGGATTCCTTCTTGCCTGAGAATGTACGTGGCTTCAGGTGCCAAAAATTTAAGATGGATCCTATCGATGACTGTCTAGCCGGTGGAGTCGTCTGCTCCAATGTTGTCATTATATTGTTCCTTAAGTTCTTTGCCTGGCGTTGCTGGGCCTCTTGTTGAACCTGCTGTTGAGCTTACATCATTGCATAGAACACCATAAATAGCTGATGTCCGTATATAGGCTTCCCTGGCTGAAAAGCTGGCATCGGTGGATTGAATTACAGTGGTGGTGGAATATCGTCTCGTTGGAACCTCGAGGCATGCTGATTTGATTGATTGCTTTATTGAGTGGAGGTATCTCCACCCGATGGCTTTACCCTATTATCGTAGGTAACCACAACACCTGGTGGTATACCTGTAAGAGTCTCGTCGCTGGCTCGTGGATCCATTACTCTACACACTAAGTAAACTATGAGGTTCACACAGATGAATCAAGCATGATGCAAGTCAAGAAATTAAGTTCGAGTTTGATATAGAGGTCAAGGACGTATCAATATGTGGATGAGATTCTAGAAGTTTAGCCTATCCTAATTGCAGGCTTGCTCAGTTCAAAAACAGAACCGAGATAATTTTTCGTAGACCTGCATGGACCACCACAAAAACTATGTTACGCCCCAGTCCCAAAATACCAAGGGTCTAGCCACGTGACAATGGCTAGCAGCACAACTCCAATGAGCAAATCCAACCTGTCATAGTTTATATATCTAATCTCATCCACAATATGTAACAAAATCATAAAAAGACAAGTCCAGTCACAATAATATAAAATGATCTGTCCAACCAAAGCAATATAAATAATGTCACGGAGAACAACCCGTCATCAAAATGGAAAGAAAAATAACTCCAAGTACAATATCCAGAAGTTACTTTAAGATCAAATATCTAAGAACACTAAGCATAATAAATGAATGGTGAGAATACTGTATGCTCAAGAGAAGTCCTCCGGAACAACCTCGTCCTCTACAACCTGTACGTCTCCAATAGCAGTACCTGCCCCGTAAACCTCAGGATATCTCTCTTTGTCTACACCTGGGGATATAATCTGGATTGAGATCCTCAGGATATATAACAAGGTACAATAAACACTCAAGCCAAATAAAATACAACAAGTAAATAAAAATAGATCCTCAGGACAAGCTATGTAACCAGCTAAGTGAAGTACAAATGAGAGCATCACTAGTACTCAGTCTGAGACTACTACAGGCTCTATGTCGGAGATCCCATAGCAGCAAGTAGTATCTCGTAGGGCCAATAAATGTGCCAGGCTCTGGTACAGAGACTAAGCACCTCCAGTAACATAGTATATATATAAACATAATCAGCCTGTAGCATGTGTGTCTCTCCCCATCCAATGTAACCTCTTGTCTCTTGTCCATAACGTCTCATGTCCATAACACGCAAGATCATGACCTCTAGTTAGTACAACGAGTCATAGTGATATCTATATAATATGCAAGTCTCATATCACGAATTCTGTAAGCCTATACAAAATTACCATGAAAAACTCAAGAAAGATTCTGTCGCATAAAATAGTGTCAAATTTTCTACGGTATGACATACTTGGTAAAGCAAGCACGTAAAAATAGGATCATGGAATCAACTCTCTAAGTGATGTTACACGATTCCGCGTACGACGTCGACACCCGAATCTTGTTCGGACGCTAAGCAAAGTCTCACGGTCCTAGGTTGAACAGGCATATCACAAATATATATATATATATATATATATATATATATATATATATATATATATATATATATATATATAATATAAGTAGATAATATAATAGAATCTACTGCAAGTTTGACAAGGTACACTTGTCTGGGTCCTGAACTCCGTCAACTACTCCTGGGAAAGTAGAATCTGTAGGTACGCCTTCAAATGCTGAAACAAACATCACCAATATTTTTAGAATACTTGAAATAGCTAGGGTTGACTACCCATAAGTCTAATTTGGACACATGGACAAAATTGACAGTTTTGGGTCAAAGCGGGGTCCACATGTGGCCCACTTGGTACCAAAAAATGTGCCGGAGATAAAGTTCTCCAAATTTATCAAACTTAGTGTTTACGAGTCCAAAACGATGATACGAACCCAAATAAATGTCCAGAACTGGATTCCGATGACCCGATCATAAAATCGCCCATTATGTGGAACCGTAGGGCCTACGAAACGGTATTTTGTCAATGTTCTCAGATTTGAACAAAACTTGGATCATAGGACCAGTATAACGCTGCGAATCCAATAGCATAAGTTTTGTTACGAACCAACAAGTACACATAAAGTTATGGCGAGGTGTCTGAATAGGTCGATACAGTATTTTTTGGCGGATACGCGTTGATTCCGGCGGGCACACACGTCCGAATCGAATTCTCCGAAAGCCCACACCTCCACGTTCATATTACGCACCATTCGATACAATCCTCAGGAGACGACGTGGCCTCATTTGGCGGGACGCACCCCGTATCGAATTTTTTTTGGTTATTTAAAAACTAATTTTTCCTCACTTCCAACACAGAATAAATTAAAATAGAAATAAATAAAACTATTTGAAGGGATATTATCTTGGTTATGTTATTGTTACACAAGAAAAAGAATAAATCAGTTTGGCTTCGCGGTTTGAGAGTTGTAGCCCTCAAAATATAGGTATTTGGACAGTTTCGAAATTATTTTGACAGTTTCGAAACACAGGTTTTTGGACCAACTTTCGGTTCAACTTTCTCCTAATATAGATCATCCAAATTCAAACTTATTGAAGGGTTTGATGGACTTCATATTGCGAATGCATACTGACAGAAACCTCAATAAATACTTGAGCGAGGAGGGGGACACGTACCTCGAAGAGGGCCTCATGAAACGGGTCTGCACGTGCATGCGGGTGTCGTGCGATTCCACCGCGGTGGACAGCGGCGGCGTGACGGGGTCCGGCGGTCGCTGGGGTCATGGGAGGGTGGTGGTCGTCTGGCGGGCGATGGAGGTGGTGGTGTTGATTTCTGAGTTAGGGTTAGGGTTTAGTTGCTAACGTTTATATATATATATATATATATATATATATATATGTATGCATATATATGAGATGGAGGAGGACTTACACGGGTTGGGGTCTTCTGTGTACGTCTCCAGGGCTCGATGACCAATCAGGAGAGGCATTGACGACTCACCGACTTCCAGGACCGGACGAACATACTAACAATCCGATTTTACCAGCTCCTCCCGTAGTACCTAATGGAGCTCCTCCAGCTCCATCAGCACCATAGGACGACCAAATATAGATATTCTAATTCTTCTAGATGATGATGCAGGAACAGAGACAGCAGGCTGTCGCACTGGCTACCGAGAAGAGGCAACAAGCGGCAGAGTAGAGGCAGGAAGCCACCGAGATGAGGTAGAGATTCCTGGCAGCACTTGAGAGGATGGCTGCATCAGCACCCGTACCATCCCAGGCACTAGCTCCAGTGCCACAAGTGCGTGTTGGTTTTATGGATTTTGTGCAAATGAACCCCAAGCCATATAAAGGCAATGAGTGTCCAGAGGAGACCACAACTTGGATAACTAGCACCAGGAAGCTTTTGAAGGCATCGCAGCTGCCTACGAACTTATGGATGACAGGCGTGAGGACTCAGTTAGAAGAGAACGCTCATCACTGGTAGGAATTGATGGAGCGCCAATTGGGTACACACCAGACTTGGGAGCAATTCTTGGAGTACTTTGAGAAGAAATACTTTTTGACCACTGTGAAGGATGCATTATATAACTAGTTTCTCCATCTAGAGCAAAAAAATAAGACGGTCGATGAGTATGACTCAGAGTTTAGCCGCCTTAGTAGATATGGCACCATTCTGATATCCAATGACTTGGAGAAAGTTAAAAGATTTTATCATGGGCTGACTAAGGAGTTTCAACACTATACCAGCTTATAGTCTCGGATCTCTTATGCTGAATTATTGACGGAGGCCAGGATTCAGGAGGCCATCAGCAGGGAAAAAAGAAATCAACAGAGGATTCAGCAAGGACCAGCAAGGATGCAGCAAGGAGGGTCTATCAGACTACCAATGAGACGACAGCAGCAACAGAGGACGGGACCCTACCAGTTTAGAGAGTCATTCACTTGCCATTTCTGTCGCAAGAAGGGACACCTACAAAAGGAGTGCAGGAAGAAACTGAGGACTTGCTTGATCTATGGAGCGGGACAACATCAGGCTCAGAATTGTCCACAGCGTAGAGCCATAGTTCCATTGGAAGGGCTGAAGTCAGTAGTACCATTAAATTTTTGCTCACATAATCCGTCGGTAAGTAGTCAGAAAGATCAGCAACGTAACTTGTACGTCACTGGTTTTATGTTGCTCAATCCATCGCTAATCCGTCGATATAGCGACGAATTAGTGACAGAATTTTCATAGCAACATTAGTTATTCCGACGGAATCTTTTCGTCGCTAAAATTAAATAGCGACGAAAAATGCATTTTAGCGACGAATAATTTCGTTACTAAAACAGTGTATTTTTGGAGTGTTTGAGTCCCCATCAATGACTAGGACTAGAATCCACTGTTAGGATTGGCTCATATTAGGAATCATTATATATAATATATTATGGGAACAATGTCCTAGTCCTACCTAAAAATATATGTCATGTCTACATATGATTGGATTTCTATGTATGGACACATGATATATTATATATAGGGGCCTAAGGGTTCTTGTGCAGATAATTAATTGTGCTTAAGAAAATGTGTTGGGTAGCCACCAATAGGTTGAGAGAAAGAAAGAGAGAAGAAATAGAGAGAGAGAGAGAGAGAGAGAGAGAGAGAGAGAGATGGAAGAGAGAGAAATTTGGTTTCTCAGATCTTATTGGATGTAATCTCTAGATTTTTTTTTGTTTTTCTTTGTGTACTTTCTATGGTAGTTGAGGTTATAAAGTTTTAGCGATCTTGTAAAGACTTGTAACCTTATTTTAGTTATCTCGCTCTTCTGGTGATTTTATACCGATAATAATTTTTCACTTAATTCTTACATCTTTGTGTTGAATTTGTTATTTTTATTTTTCTGCATAAGTCAGCCACCGTATTTGTCGTGTGTTTGGCGTGGACGGATGTTGGTTTTGTCGCAGACGCTCATCATCTTGAGAAATAGTTTCCGCTTTTATGTTCAATAGGTGGTGTCGGAGCTTCGGTTGAAGATTCGAACGATCGACAACGACGATGAAGTATAGGGCAATGCTCAGACGATTTGAGGTAAAGAAGTTTAATGGCAAAGGAAAGTTCGAACTGCGGTGAAGAAGATTAAAGATCTTTTGGCGCAACATGGTCTTTACAAAGTCTTGTTGAAAAAATTCAAGAAGCTAGAGACAATGAATGATGACGAGTGAGAGGAAATGAAGATGAATGCTACTAGATCGATCATGTTGTGTTTAGCCGACAATATTCTCTTCAACATCATAGACGAAGAAGCTGCAGTCGAAATTTGAAAAAAGCTGGAAAGGCTATACATATCTCAGTCTCTACCTAAAACAACAGTTATATGGCTTGAGAATAAAAGAAGATAAAAAATCTACTGAAAGACTTGAATGTGTTCAAGACTTTTGAACCAAATACATACCATTGGTGCAAAAGTGGAGGAAGAAGACAATATCCTATTGCTTCTTACTTCGTTTTTCTTTTCGTACAAGCATATAACTACTATGCTTCTCTATAGAAAGGATACGGTTAAGTTGAAGAAAGTCACCGCGCAGAAGGATGAGAAAATACTTTTATAATGAATTGGGAGTAGCACGACAAGCCTATATGCATATTATTGACCTTGCATGACCATCATACGAGTTATGCTCCAAAAAGATGAAAACGGGTGATCAAAAACATCAATTTTATGAACAGTTACGTACTTACTGTCCTGAGCAGTGTAAATTAAGTTTATGAGAGAGAATCTCAGCATCACAGCATGTCATACAACATATGCTAAAAAGCAAGTTTGGGGAATCTGATTCCTGAGCAAGCTGCATGCAGATGATGATATATAATGATCATACAAGATTGAGCTCATGTGATGGAACGTGAGAGGAATTGGAATAGCTAGCTAGTGGGGAACATGCATGGAATTAGCTCATGGCATGGTGGTACCCGGCCCTCTTCCCTCTTTTTTGGTTTTCCGTGTACCGCAGCTTCAAGGATAGATCGAGCTTGCTGGAGATGGCCAACTCATAAAAGCAAAGCTAAAGCTAAAGCTGCTGCATGCCTACATATCCTTAATTTGCCTGACTGCCAAAAAAAATGCAGTACATGCATGGCTATTCTCTCTCTCTCTCTCTCTCTTCCCCCGACAATTTATATACAAGCTTACGTTAACCACGTGCAGGAGCTTTTATGCTAGACTTCACTCCTCCCGTTGGTAAATTTTCTAAAAAAAAAAAAACCTCTGATTAAATCTCAGTCAGTGACTCAGTTACCTGATCGATATATATGCCATGAGGCGAAGAAAGTTTTGACGTAATTTTTGCTTACATACCACCTTCAACGTAATATGTTGGTGTTCTTACTTTGTTTTGGAAGTTTTAGTCCCACGTTAGAAAACTATCAATGTGTATATTTCAATATATAGCTTTGTTTAGTATTGACATATGCACATGGGTGGTGGTTCATGTTGATTGACTTTTCTAGAGGGATTAAGTGTGAATCTCATTATGACAATCTTTATTTTGTCACCATCTTTGGAAAGTTTTTCTTATGAGCTAAGTCCCAAAGGGGCTTAGCGACTCGGACTCGGATTCAAATTTAAGGACGCAAAGTGGAGCTTTGTTGACGCACTTAGCATGTCAGCATCGTCGCATGTTACATGCACGATTGCTTGCTTGGACATGCGGCCAGATACGCATGCGGCCAGGAGCGCATGCGGCCCGGTGCCCATGCGGCCATGTGCCCATGCAGACAGGTAGGCATGCGGCTAGGGGCCATACGGTCAGGTGCCCATGCGGACAGGGGCCATACGGTCAGGTGCCTATGCGGCCAAATGCACATGCGGCCCGGTGTCCATGAGGCCAGGAGCGCATGCGGCCCGGTGCCCATGCGGCCAGGAGCGCATGCGGCCAAGGACCATGTGGTCAAGGGCGCATGCGGCCAGGTGCCCATGCGGCCCGATGCGCATGAGGCCAGGAGCCCATGCGGCTAGGGGCCTTGCAGCTTGGAGCTATGCGGCTAGGCGCTATACGGCCAGCAAGTTAGCTTGAGCGAGTCAAGTGTGGAGGGAACATGAACTGCTGTTGGCGGCTCGGTGCGGAGCTGTCTGCTCTGTGCAGTACAATGCGCAGGTGGCGCAGGTGGCTCGTGGCTCTTTGTGCCACGCGGCTGTAGCTTTCAGCGCCTGACGGTGCTGTCTACTCTGTGCAGTACAACGACACATGTGGCTCATGCGGCCTAATTTTTTTCCAGTCCGCATGGAAGCTGAAATGTTCTTTAAATAGAGGCTTTCCTCTTTCATTTAGATTGTTGAAAAATTTGAGAGAGAGAGAGAGAGAGAGAGAGAGAGAGAATTGAGAGCACCAGCAGGACCTGCGACAACAGTTAGCATCCACCCAAAGGAATCTTCCGAGTGATCCGAAGGTGGCTGAGAGCGTTCTAGAAGTTCTCGTGTGAACTTTCTGGATCATGGGGGCACATCGTTGTATAGCACGAATCTTGTATTGAGCTATGGTGGTTTTGATCACCCAGCAGGAGTTTCCTTCTTTGTATTTTGGTTCTTGTTCCCGTTCTTCTCGGTGTAGCGTCTGCGAACGTAAAGAGAAGAACGATTTTTTGATTCTTGATTCTTGTTGTATTTGCATTTTCTTTGGATTGTCAGTTTGTAACTTGTTCCTTATTTTGTGTTTCTGTGGGGTTGTGTGTCACTGTAGAGGAACTCTTGTGTGAATCTCAGTGCACCAACTTCTCTTCCGGAGTTTGTAGAGATAAACTCTTGTGTGAGTCTCTACTTTGTGGCTACCTTTTCTTCTTTGATCTGACTTCGGGACTAACAATCTCAAGGCAAGATCCGAGTTAGAATGGACAACCGCTCAAATCTTTTCGATACTAGCTTTCACAAGCTTGAGAAATTTGATAGCGAATACTACAACATTTGAAAGAGGAAGATCTCTTTGAATCTTTGTCTTGTCAAAGTTGCTTATGTATTGGTCGATCCTAAACCTACAATTTTCGAAGATGGAGGAGAGCTTGCAGTTGGTGTGGCACATGATGCGCACTCCAAGTGGAAGGAAGACAACGACCTTTGTAGGTTGTTGATTCTCAATGCTATGGACGACTCGATGACAGAGTCCTATAACAAGAAGGAGAAGGCAAGAGATGTCTGGGAATCTCTTGAGAAGCACTATAAAACTGACAAAAAAATGTCTAAAATCTATCTCGTCGAGAAGTTCTTCACTTTGCAATTTGAGGACGAGAAGGTGATGTTACCATAAGTTAAGGAACTTCTGAAGATGCAACAGAAACTGGAGGAAGAGGGCATGAAGCAGGAAGATAAATTTATGGTAGGGGCTATCGTAATCAAACTTCCTCCAAGATGGATCAGGTTCAAGACTGGCATGTACCGTAAAAAGATGGAGATCCAGCTCGAAGATCTTCTTCACTGGATTCACATTGAAGATGAAGCCAGGGGACAACTGAAGTTGGACTCCTTGTCCAAGCAATTGGCTAAGGTCAACATGGTACATGCTAGTGACTCTAAAGGGAAGCAAAAAATTTCCTACAAGAAGAAGAAGAAGGACTTCAACTAGATGAAGGTGAAGTCTGCTCAGTTCAAGCCAAAGTCGAAGACTGATGTGACATGCTACGACTGTGGCAAGAAGGGTCACTGCAAGAGCGATTGCAGGTCGAAGCCTAAACTGAAAGAGCAAGGTGAGCTTAACCTAGTTGCTATGATTGCGCAGGTTGAATCACATGGCATGAACACTGACTGGTGGGTGGCACTGGTGCATCTTGCCACGTGTGCTCTAAGAAGGAGCTGTTCGTCAAGTATGAGCCTACCTCTGAGAAAGTCTCGATGGCAGATAAGTCTCAAGTTATAGTACTGGGGATCGGGACGGTAGTGCTGAAGCTGACTTCTGAAAAGTCACTTATACTAGAGAATGTGAAGCATGTACCAATGATCACCAAGAATCTGGTTTCTGCGAGTCTGCTGTGCAAGGCGGGCCCGAGGATTGATATCAATGTCGGTCAGATGGTGATGTCCTACAAGGAAACATACTTCGGAAAAGCTTTCTGTACCGAAGGAATATTTAAACTACATCTTGTAACTCCTTCTGTTTGTATCAATGCAGTCTCTACTTCTGGTTATTCTCTTGAGTTATGGCATAATAGACTGGACCATGTGCATTGTAAACGCATTAACAAGATGTCTAGTCTAGGCCTTATCTCCAAATGTAGGGGTAAGGAGGTGGAGAAATGTGAAGTTTGTGTGCAGACGAAGATCGTCAGAAAGCCATTCAGAAGAGTGAACTGAAGCACAATCTTCTGGAGTTGGTACACTCGGATATTTGTGACTTCAAGCAATTCTCCAAAAAAGTCGGAATAAAGTATTTTATCACTTTTATTGACAAAATTTCAAAGTACGCGTTCGTATATCTTGTCCAGTCGAAAGAAAAAGCGTTCAAAAAGTTCAAGGACTTCAAGGCTGAAGCAGAACGTCAAATCGATCAACAACTCAAATGACTCAGAAGCGATCGAGGCAGAGAATATCGTTCATTAGAATTCACATCGTTCTGCAAAGAACATAGAATTTTTAACAAAACTACTGCACCGTAGTCTTCCCAATCTAATGGTATAGCAGAAAGGAAGAACATGACGCTGACAAATATGATGAACTCCATGTTGCTGATAGCAGGACTTCCAAAGTGCTTCTGGGGAGAAGCAGCGCTTACGATAATGTTTATTCTGAACAGAGTACCGTTCACGACATCTAACATTACTCCTCATAAACTCTGGTTCAAGGTCAGACCCAACTTGAATGTCATTCGAGTGTGGGGGTGTCTGGCATATGTGAAGCTTTCAGACCTCAAGATTTAGAAGCTGGAAATGAGAACTAGGAAGACCATATTTCTGGGCTATGCTGATAAGAGTGATGCTCGGAGGTTCCTTGATATCGAATCTAATCATATCATAGAATCCCGACGCAGAATTCTTTAAAGACAAGTTTGTTAGACACAAGAATGTTGTTCTCGCGGATGTCCCGGAGAATGTTGCTAGCACGGACGAGGCAAGTAACTCTCAGAGAGAAGTAGTCCAAGAAGAAGTTATCGTTGATGAGACAACATTTAAACCTGAACTCGCTGAGCCGAGAGCAAAGCGAGTGAGGAGGCTGAAGGACTTCGGAGATGACTTTGTTACCTATCACGTGGAAGCTGATCCGCTTATCTATGATGAGGCAATGAAGACCAGAGATGCTGTTTTCTAGAAAGATGCTATCCATGACGAGTTTGACTCGATAACTTCTAATAATACTTGGAAGTTAGTCAATCTGTCCAAAGAAGCTAAACCCATCGGATGAAAGTGGATCTTTAAAAAGAAGATGAAACAGACAGAACTATTGGCAAGTTCAAGGCCAGGCTAGTGGTCAAGGGATTTTCTCAGATACAAGGGGTTGACTACTTCGATTTATATGCTCCCGTTGTACGGATGACTACTATCAGGATGCTGATTGCTCTAGGTTCTATTCATAGAATGGTGATTCATCATATGGACGTCAAGACAGCATTTCTTAATGGTGAACTAACTGAGGAGATCTACATATAGCAGCCAGAGGAGTTTGTCGTCAAAGGTCTTGAAGATAAAGTATGCAAACTAGTAAAATCTCTGTATGGTCTGATGCAAGCTCCCAAATTGTGGTACAAAAAGTTTGACAAAGTTATCAGATCAGAAGGCTACAAGGTCAGCAAAACTGATAAGTGTGTCTACACGAAGTTCGCTGGCGATAAAGGTGTCATCGTTTGTCTCTATGTGGACGACATGCTAATCCTAGGCACGGATGAAGATTGTGTCACTAGAACAAAGATGTTTCTATCGTCTAAATTCAGTATGAAGGATATGGGAGATGCATATGTCATCCTTGGGATTAAGATAATTCGAATGGAAGCTGGGCTTGCTCTATCACAAGCTCACTACATGGAGAAAATGCTCACACACTATAGATATCCGGATCTTCTAAGGATCGATACTCCATATAGGTGTGACAAGAAACTGAAGCCTAACCCAGGAAAAAGAGTCAGACAGTTGGAGTATTCTAGCGTCACCGGGAGCTTGATGTATGCTACAAATACTACTAGGCCTGTCATTGCTTTTGCTGTGGGGATGTTGAGTAGATTCACGAGTAACCCAGGTATTGAATACTGAAAATCTGTGAAGAGGGTGATGAGTTACCTTAAGAAGACTCAGAAGTTTTCACTTTACTACAGCGGAGATCCAGTAGTGGTAGAAGGCTTCAGTGATGCTAGTTGGTTCTCAGAAGAAGAGAACGAGAGATCCACATGAGGATATTTTTTTTAATGGGAGGAGCTGCCATATCATGGAAGTCGAAGAAGCAGATTATGCTCTTACGCTCATCGATGGAGTCTGAGTTCTATGCACTTGCAGCTGTAGCAGATGAAGCATAATGACTTCGGGAGCTCATGTACGATCTTTCAATGGTTGGTGTGCAGATTTTAGCTGTACCAATATACTGCGACAACCAGACAGCTGCAACAATAGCATCTAATAATCTCTTCAATGGAAAGAAGAGAACTGTGCGGCTTCGGTACATAGCACTGAATAACCTCATCAAGACTGGTGTCATTGCAGTGGTGGATGTTCAGAGTCAGGAGAACTTGGTGGATCCGTTCACTAAAGGTCTCAGGCGCCAACTAGTCGAAGACACAACAGGTAAAATAGGTTTAAAGGACCTCTGATATTGTGTCTTTATAATTCTATCATTAAGTTTTATGCTATTAGTTCAAAGAAAAATCTACTAGGCATCTAGCTTTTGGTTAAAGAAGGACCACTGATTAAAAAAATATCAGGTATAGTGGGTAGTCCTTATGGACAATGTGGGATATGTACCCGAAATTACTGTAGTCTACTATTTTGTTCTATAGAATAATTCCTTTGTAAGGTTGGCTTCGATGCCTTAATGAGTTCCCGGGCAGAGTGAATGTCCGACGTGCACTGTAGGAAGCACGTATAATTTAACACTACAAGGGACTTGTATCCCATGCTACAGTGGTGTGACACCATGATGAGGTAAAGGATGTAAAGCCTCGGCTGCGAGCCATATCACAGCGACAATAACACCTCAGATAGGCAAGTAGCCTAATACTGAAAAGATAGAGAGTTATAGAACATTAATACTAAGAGGCCGGTGACCTCATGCTAAAGTGGGTGACACCACATGAGGTAGTTAACCTTGGCTACGAGCCATGTCACATCGGCATAGCACCGCACGGAAGCACAAGGCTTCATGCTGGAATATAGTACAACACTACTAAGAGGCTAGTGACCTCATGCTACTGTAGGTGACACCACATAAGATAGTTAACCTCGGCTATGAGCCATGTCATAACGGCATAGCACCGAACAAAAGCGTAATGCTTCATGCTGAAAAATATTAAACTCTCTTAAAAAGGAACTCACCTAAGTGTATGGACAGAGATACATGCCGTCTCTTGAGGGTAAACTTATAGACACCCAAGATACATACACCAAAACCAGGTCAGCACAGGGCCTTTAATGTGCGACCGAAGGCACAATTGATGTCATTGTGCGAGTGGGAAGAACAACAGCTATGGTTCAGAATTCAAGGCTTAGTCCATTCTTGTATCATACTGTTGTTTGACCCATGCGGGAAGATTCAAGTCGTGGACGACATCTATCCTAATGCATAATGGATATTCACTGTGAGGAACGCTCGACCATATATTGTGATATATGTGGAGGATTGTTGGTGTTTTTTATTTTGCTTTGGGAGTTTTAATCCCACATTGGAAAACCACCCATGTGTATATATCAATATATAGCTTTGCTTAGTATTGGTATATGCACATGGGGTGGTGGCCCATGTGGTTTGACTTTTCTAGAGGGATTAAGTGTGAACCCCATTATGATAATCTTTATTTTGTCACCACCTTTAGGAAGTTTTCTTTAGGAGCTAAGCACAAATGAGCTTAGCGACTCGGACTCAGACTCAGACTCGAACTCGGACTCGGACTCGGGCTCAAGGGCACAAAGTGGCGCTTTATTAGCGCACTTTGCACTTAGCATGTGCGCTCCTTTTATGCGCGAGTTACATGCACGATTGCTTGCTCGGGAACATGCTTCGTAGAACCATGCGGCCTGGAGCCCATGCGGTCAGGGGCCATGCGATCAGGTACCCATGCGGACTGGTGCGCATGGGACCAGGGGCCATGCGGTCAGGTACCCATGCGGACAGGTGCGGATGCGGCTAGGGGCCATGCGGTCAGGTGCCCAGGGGCCATGCGGTCTGAATCTTGTTGTATTTATATTTTCTTTGGGTTGTCAGTTTATAACATGTTTCTTGTTTATTCATACTATGGGGTTGTGTGCCACTGTAGATGAACCCTTGTGTGAATCTCAGTGCACCAACTTCTCTTCTGGAGTTTGTAGAGACGAACTCTTGTGTGAGTCTCTACTTTGTGGCTACCTCTTCTTCTTTGATCTGACTTTGGGACTAATATATATATATATTTATATATAAGACGGAGGCACCGGTTTCGAGAAGTTGCTAGTTCGAGCAACGAGGACGTCATTTAATTCTCTTTAAGAAGAATAAAGTGGGGAGGTGGTGGGTGCGGTGCAGTGCGGGTGCGGTCAGTAGGAGCCGAGAGCGGTGCGGCTACGGCTGTGTGAGGTCTTCAGGCCGGATGAAGCATTTAGACGTAAGTTGTGCCTTCGGACAGAGATGGTATCTTTGGGGTAGGGATTGTATATATAGGCCTTCGGACTGGATTAGTTGTAATCCTTTGGATTGAGTTTTAGCCTCTTGAAGAGACCTAAATAACATTTAACTTCTTCGAATATATATATATATATATATATATATATATATATATATATATATATATATATATATATATATATATATATATATATATATAGAGAGAGAGAGAGAGAGAGAGAGAGAGGAATGATCCACATCTCCACCTATTGTGCATCCCCAAGCATCCTCACGTTTACAACCGTTGGATCTTGTTTAAGTTATCTAATCTTAATCGTTGGTTTGAACCATTCAAACCAATTGTTAAGATTATATGACTTAAACAAGCATCCAACGGTTGATAACATGGAGATGCTTGGGAATGCAAAAAATCGGGGATGCGGATCCCTTCTCTCTCTTATATATATATATATATATATATATATATATATATATATATATATATATATATATATATATATATATATGGGTAAACGGGATATGAGCCATAGGCTCATATTCCTATATGAGTCATGCATATGTGGACTAATATGAATGGATTCCTACATCCCATATGCACCCATGTGTACTTGTATACTCCATTCCTATTGGTCCACATGTGTATTGGCTCATGTAGGAATATGAGCTTATGGCTCATATCCTTTTTTTTTCTTATATATATATATATATATATATATATATATATATATATATATATATATATATATATATATATATAGGGGATCAGATGACACATACAATTTGACATCTAAAAAAATACGCAATCTCAACAGCACGCTATTTGAAATGATTGGTTCAGATTTAAATGTATACCAAATTTACATGCATGTATGTCAAATTTGAAATACATGCTAATTAATAGTAGGTTGTATTAATTAGTGTGGTATTCAATTTGACATATATGTTAATTAATACAAATTATTCTTTCAAATCTGCGAATAAGATGGAGTATATTTTTAGATGTCAAATTGTATGTGTCACATAAAATTTTATCTCTATATATATATATATTACATGGTATGTCCTGTTATTTGCATGTATATATTACATGGTATGTCCTGTTATTTGCATGTGTATCTTGGGGTAGTACGACTTCATGATAATGCTGCATTAGTCCACCCTGACACCAACACCAACCCATGCATCGACAGAGGCAGGACTATCATTAAAGGAGAACAATCCTCAGATAACTTCAACATGCATGGAAGTTGGATAAATATATATATATATATATATATATATATATATATATATATATATATATATATATGAAAAATCTAAGAAAAATTAATGTTTTTTGTTTGTTTTTACTGAAACAAGGGCCAGTTGCTCTCCCCATCCACCCCAATGTGAAGGAATATTCTTTATTTGCAATATTTTTTGAGTTGTAAACTACATCTTGTGGATGATTAGGTTATGTAGATGTTTTATATATTCCATGAAAGAATTAAGGGTGTTGTAGAGGCATAAGTTTCACAGTTGTCAAATAAAGGAGTCCTAGCTTCATTAGTTATATTTGGTCGAATGCACGAACGAGTTGCAAATTTTCTATTGGAAAAGATCATAAACATCCATATTATAAAGTTGAGACTGAGAGTTTGTTTGGGATTGATATCAGCAATCAAAGTTAAATATGTAGAGTATTTGTCCATCTTATATATCTTCTTCTTCTAGTCCACCTAATACAACTCTCCTCCAAATATACTTCTAACTTAACAAATTAAGTGGTATCACGACTTTGTGGAAGATGGAAGATATGACCCAATTCGCAGCGTCTGGACTCACCAAAGAACGTTACTTACGAAGGTTGGATCGAGCTACCAAGTCAAGCAATTGTTGATCTCACAAAGCACATGGAAGATTATGGAAAAAGTCTTCCAAGTGTACGAGAGGACAAGAAGCATCACTATAGAGCTAAAGAGAAGAAATTATAGATCTTTTCTTCATCAATATCAATGGAGTTAAAGAGAAAGGAAATTATAAATCTTGTATTCATTTATCAAAGAGTATATATTAAAGGCACGTTTCAGATAATTGTAGGTGCTCGTACACCAAAGGAAGCTTGTGAGCAAATAAAGGGAATATACGAAAAAGAAAAAAGAAGAAGTTAAAAGTGTTCAAAACAGATAAATATAAATCCTAGTATAGCCTAAAAGAATTGAACCCTTAGAGAATTAAACATACCACGGATACAATGTCACGTCTCGATTTCGAAAGATCGAAAAGTCATCACTAGACGTGATGTCGTACAAGTCTAAGTTGTATTTGTATAAGGTACAAACATACATATGACAAAATAGACTAAATTAAGACTGAAGTATAGGAACTCTAATTCAGAAAACCATCAAATTCTATCTTTTATTGATACCTGCAACATAATTATAAAAGATGTTTATTGGCCAACTGAAAATGCCAAACTTGACTTACATATTTATGAAACTAAAATAAGCTCCATGTTTCATACATCATATCCATTTAATAAAAGATAAAAACACCTTGAATAAAAATTTTCTAAAACTTGAACTGAAAAGCTTCGAGACGTCGAACAATTTTCCACTAAATTGGACGATATTCTAACATCTCTGAATATTCTACTACCTTCCAGTACTTGTTGGGACGTGGATTAGTACATTGGAGAATATACTAGTGAGCGGTATTAACTCGACTCACCTAAATCTGCACAGTAATCTTATGAAAGCATGTAATATTATTAAGTGGTCTTTCTAATTATTATAGGTTCTTTCTAATAATTCATAATAGAAATATAGAACAAGTATAGTATCACTTATGCAATGATTCTTATCCACGATCGACTATCCATCCCTGTAACAACAATAATTAAAATAATTTGCATATATAATTTCTATAATTTTTTGTCTGTTTATGTATCAAATTATTAGACTTGCAAGACAATCATCATTAGCATGCAACTTAACTATATGATGGTCCATTGTTGATTCTCATAATTAAAAGTTGGAATTTACAAGTCTATCTCTCTAATAGACACAACACCCTCCTGATCGCGAGAACGTACAAGCCTCAAGGTGTCCCATCTCTCCTAGGCCGACACAATTTTGGTGCCTCAAAGATCGTTCGAGAGATTAAATCTTGTGCATAAATTAATTGTCCAAGACTAATGCATAATATGTAAATTCTATCAAATAAAATAATATGATGTAGTAGCTAAATGCTATTTATTTATTTATTTATTTATTACGTTCGAGTCGCAAACTATAGAGTCGTAGCTTTGTTATTAATTTCTTTCTTTTGTATCATTATCTTACAAAAATACAAGATTTTCTATATATTTCTCTTTTTACAACATATGATAAAGGAACATGCAATGATTCTTTTTTTCGTTAACAAGTATAGCAACAGTTCTTTCAATTGTATTCACAATCTATAATTCAAACACGCAATTGTTCTCTTTTAACTTCTCTCTTTTGTTAAGGTATTATTGATCGTAGAGACGCAATAAGTGTAATAGAAGCGATATATTTTGTTAAGGAGTGGAGATAAGTAAGCGAATGATCAAAGTCCCTCACCAAAATAAAAAATCTGAGAGAAAGAATGCTACAATTAGGTAGATGCGTCCACATGAAATTGCACCAACAGAAGTTCATCAAACTTCTTTCTTTTTTCTCCTCTCTCTCTCTCTCTCTCTCTGTATCAAGATTCGAAATGAATGCAAAAATCGATAAAAATGAACAATAAAACTATTTATAAAAAATGACAACGAAAATGTATTCATCAAAACCAAGCAACAAAAACGTCCAACAAAATAATAATAAAAATAATGGAAAGAGACTCTTATATAAAGTTCATTCGTCAAGCATAATTCACTGTATTTTGGAATTCATTGTCATCAGAATCCAAGTAATCCATGAATAGGAGATGGTCTTAATTTATTCTCGATCAATCGATACCGATAATATTTTCCACAATAATTCTATTCTGGTTTAATCTAGCTTACAGTCACACAAAATCACCTTAAGAGCAGGGCACTACATACAATATAAGTCCATGGAAGAAGAGATGCTATGAGACAATAGCCGGTGAAGAAAGCACAAAACACCAATGAGAGAAAGGCCAAAAAGTTTGCAAGCTAGAAAAGGAGCCATTAAGGAGGCGGCAACAGAGGCAAAATGAACTAATGCTAAAAAGAAGCTCGGGGTAGATATGTCATAGACGTGGACAACGAAAAGAACTAAACAATAATGTCGAAACATATCAAGATACATATCTCACAAGCAAAAAAAGAAACCACCAAGAAATTTACCTCAATAACAACAAATATATCGTTGTTATATAGTATATGTTAGTCCCGATGCCAAATCAAAGTAGAAGAGCAAAGTAAAGACTCACACAAGAGTTCATCTCTATAAAAGTTGGTGTACTGAGATCCACACAAGAGTTTCTCCACAGTGACACACAACTTCACAGAAGCACTAAACTAGCAACATGTAACAAACTAACGACCCAAAAAAAATACAAATACAACAAGCATAAGAAAAATCGTTCTTCTTTTTATGTTCGCAGACGCTACAACGAGAATGAAAGGGAACAAGAAAAGAAATACAAAGAAAAAAAAATCCTTACTGGGGTGATCAAAACCATCGAAGCTCAAGGCAAGATTCTCGCTATAAGACGAACTGCACCCAGGATCCAGCAAGTTCACACGAGAACTTCTGGAACACTCTTGTTCACCTTCAGATCACTCAAAAAATACTTTGTGGAAGGGTACTCACTGCGACCGCATATTACTTTGGTGCTCTCGGTTTTTCTCACACCATTAAATTAAGAGAAGCACCTGCATATATGAAAAAAATAGCACATATGAGGCCTGAAAAAGCTCAAGGCCGCATATGCGCTATCCGACACCAGGCCGCATGTGTAGCCGTAGCAGCATGCGTCGCCGAAGCCGCATGCATCGCCGCCGATGCCAGTCACGTTGCACAGGACATCACCGTCAAACTCCTCCAAGCGCCGAAAGCAGCAGCCAATGTGCATAGACACCCTCGTGCCGCATATGCCGCATAAATCGGATGGCACGGATAACCAGGCGCTGCCAACAACTGACTATGTCCCTTTCACATGCGACTCACTCATACAAGCTCGCTTGCTGCATAGCTCCAGGCCTCATAGCCCCTAGACGCATAGCTCCTGGCCGTATAACACCTGGTTGCATAGAGCCTGGCCGCATAGCTCTAGGCCGTATAGCTCATGGCCGCATAATGAACGTATAGCGCACAGAAGCATGCGCCCAAGAAAGCAACCGTGCATGCAACTCGTGCATAAAAATGAGCGCACGAGCGCCATGCGACGATGCTGACATGCTAAGTGCAAAGTGTGCCAACAAAGCGCCACTTTACGCCCTTGAGCCCGAGTTGCTAAGCCCCTTCGGGGCTTAGCTCCTAAGAAAAACTTTCCAAAGGTGATGAAAAAATAAAGATTGTCATAATGGGAGTCACACTTAATCTCTCTAGAAAAATCAACCCACATGGGCCACCCCATGTGCATATACCAATACTAAGCAAAGCTATATATTGAGATATACACATTGCTGATTTTCCAATGTGGGATTAAAACTCCCATAGCAAAGTAGAAAATACCAACAATCCCCCATATATATCATAATATATGGTCGAGCGTTCCTCACAGTGACCGTCCATAATGCACTAGGATAGATGTCGCCCACGACTTGAATCTTTCCGCATTAGTCAAACAATAGTACGATACAATAATGATCTAAGCCTTAAATTCTGAACCATATATATTGTTCTTCCCACTCGCACAATGACATCAGCTGTATCTTCGGTCGGACATTAAAGGCCCTGTGCCGACATGATTTTGGTGTATGTATCTTGGGTGTCTACAAGTTTACTCTCAAGAGACGGCCTATATCTCTGTTCATACACTTAGGTGAGTTATTTTAAGATTATATAATATTTTCCAGCATGAAGTCTTGCACTTTCGTGCGGTACTACGTCGCTGTGACATGGCTTACCGCCGAGGTTAACTACCTCTTGTGGTGTCACCCACAGTAGCATGAGGTCACTTAGCCTCTTAGTAGTGCTATACTACATTCTAACATAAATTATTGAGCTTTCGTGTGGTGCTACACCACTGTGACATGGCTCACAGCCGAGGTTAACTACCTCATGTGGTGTCACCCATTGTAGCATGTGGTCACCGGCCTCTTAGTAGTGTTATGCTACTACTCTCTATCTTTTTAGCATTAGGCTACCTGTCTATGTGTGGTGCTACTACCTCTGTGACATGGTCCAAAGCCGAGGCTTTACATATTTTTTCTCATCATGGTGTCACGCCACTGTAGCACGGGATACAAGTCACTTGTAGTGCTGAGCTACTCTTGCTTCCTGCAACGCACGCCGGACATTTACTCTGTCCGAGAACTCATTAAGGCATCGAAGCCACCCTTACACAGGATTTGTATATATATATATATATATATATATATATATAAAGAACAAGTAGTAGACTACAGTGGTTCTGGGTACGTATCCCATTCTGTCCCAAAAGACTACCCATTGTACATGATAGTTTCCCAATAAATGATCCTCCCTTGTTGAACCAAAAGCCAGATGCCTAGTAGATTTTTCTTTGAACTAATAGCATAAAACTTAATGGTAGGATTACAAGGACACAATATCAGATGTTCTTCAAGCCCATTTTACTTGTTGTGTCTTCGACTAGCTAGCGCTTGAGGCCTTTAGTGAACGGATCAGCTAGGTTCTCCTGACTCCGAACATCCACCACTGCAATGACACCAGTCTTGATGAGATTGTTCAGTACTTTATGCCGAAGCCATACAGTCCTCATATTATCCTTAAAGAGATTATTAGATGCCACTATTGCAGCCGCCTGGTTGTCGCAGTATATCAGTACGACCAGAATCTGCGCACCAACCATTGGAGGATCATACATGAGCTACATGAGCTCCCGAAGCCACTCTGCTTCATCTTTTGCAGCCACAAGTGCATAAAACTCAAACTCTATTGATGAGTGTGAGATCATAGTCTGCTTCTTCGACTTCCATAATATAGCAGATCCACCCATTGAGAAAATATATCCTAATATGGATCTCTCGCTCTCTTCTTCTAAGCACCAACTAGCATCACTGAATCCTTCTACACTGCTGGATCTCCGTTGTAGTAAAGTGCAAATATTTGAGTCATCTTGAGGTATCTTATCACCCTCTTCACACATTTTCAGTGTTCAATACCTATGTTACTCGTGAATCTACTCAACGTCCCCACAGAAAAAGCAATGTCAGGCTTAGTGATATTTGTAGCATACATCAAGCTCCTGATAACGCTAGAGTACTCCAACCGTCTGACGCTTTTTCTTAAGTTAAGCTTCAGTTTCTTGTCACACCTATATGGAGTATCAATTCCTAGAAGATCCTGATATCCATAGCGTGTGAGCATTTTCTCTATATAGTGAGCTTGTGATAGAGCAAGCCCAGCTTTCGTCCATATTATCTTAATCTTAAGGATGACATATGTATCTTCCATGTCCTTCATACTGAATTTAGATGAAAGGAACATATTTGTTCTAGTGACACATTCATCATCCGAACCTAGGATTAGCATGTCGTCCACATAGAGATAAACGATGACACCTCTATCACCAGCGAACTTCATGTACACAGAGTTATCAGTTTTGCTGACCTTGTAGCCATTTGATCTGATAACTTTGTCAAACTTTTCGTACCATAATTTGGGAGCTTGCTTTAGACCATATAGAGATTTTACCAGTTTGCATACTTTGTCTTCACGACCTTTGACGACAAACCCTTTTGGCTGTTGCATGTAAATCTTCTCAGTCAGTTCACCATTTAGAAATGCTGTCTTAACGTCCATCTGATGAGTCACCATTCTGTGAATAGCACATAGAGAAATGAGCATCCTGATAGTAGTCATTCGTGTAACGAGAGCATAGGTGTCAAAGTAATCAATCCCCTGCATCTAAGAAAATCCCTTGGCAACTAGCCTGGCCTTGAATTTGTCAATAGTTCCGTCTGCTTTCATCTTCTTCTTAAGATCCACTTGCATCAGATGGGTTTAGCTCCTTCAGGCAGATCGACTAACTTTCATATATTATTAGAAGTTATCGAGTCAAACTCGTCATTGACAGCCTTCTTTCAGAAAATAGCATCTCTGGTCTTTATTGCCTCATCATAGGTAAGCGGATCAACTTCCACATAATAGGTAACAAAGTCTTCTCCGAAGTCCTTTGGCCTCCTCACTCGCTTTATCCTCGGCTCAGTGGATTCTGGTACAAATATTGTCTCATCAATGACAACTTCTTCTTGGACTACTTCTCTCTGAGAGGTAATTGTCTCGTCTGTGCTAGAAACTTTCTCCGGGACATCCACGAGAATAATATTCGTGTGCCTAGAAAACTTGTCTTCAAAAAATTTTGCTTTATGAGATTCTATGATATGATTAGATTCAATATCAAGAAACCTTCGAGCAACACTCTTATCAGCATAACCCAGAAATATAGTCTTTGTAGTCCTTGTTTCCAGCTTTTGTATCTTGAGGTTTGGAAGCTTCACATACGCCAGACACCCCTACACTCGAATGACATTCAAGTTGGGTCTGACCTTGAACCAGAGTTCATGAGAAATAATGTCAGATGTCGCGAACGACACTCTATTTAGAATAACCGTAGCCGTAAGCGATGCTTCTCCCTAGAAGCACTTTGGAAGTCCTCCGTTAGCAACATGGAGTTCATCATCTCTGTCAGCATCCTGTTCTTCCTTTCTACTATACTATTAGATTAGGGAGAATACAAAGCTATCATTTCGTTGATAATTTCATGTTCTTTGTAGAATAATGTGAATTCGAAGGAATAATACTCTCTGCCTCGACCACTTCTGAGTCATTTGAGTTGTTGGCCAGTTTGATGTTCTACTTCAGCCTTGAAGTCCTTGAACTTCTCGAACGCTTCGTCTTTCAACTTGAGAAGATATACGAACACGTACTTCGAGAAATTGTCAATAAAAGTGATAAAATACTTTATTCTGGCCTTGATATCCATCCTCAGGCCCGCCTTGCATAACATACTCCCAGAAACTAGATTCTTGGCAATCATTGGTACGTGCTTCACATTCTCTAGTGTAAGTGATTTTCCAGAGGTCAGCTCCAATGCTGCAACTCGAGACTTATCCGCTATCGAGACTTTCTCAGAGGTAGGATCGTACTTGGCGAACAACCCCCTCTTAGAGCACACGTGGCAAGATGCACTAGTGTCCACCCACCAGTCAGTGTCCACGCTGTGTAACTCAATCTGTGCAATCATAGCAACTAGGATAAGCTCACCTTGCTCTTTTGGTTTAGGCTTTGACCTACAGTCGCTCTTGTAGTGACCCTTCTTGCCACAGTTGTAGCACGTCACATTAGTCTTCGTCTCTGGTACTCTCAGTTTTTCTCACACTATTAAAGAAAGAGAAACTCCTCTATATATAGAAGAAAACAACACCTATGCGGCCTGAGAAAGCTCAAGGCCGCATATGCGTTATCTGTCATGACCCGCACCAAAAAATTGGGCATGAGTCGTGGGTACTTCCAGCCTACGCCACAACATCGATGGTAGAACGTTGTAAAGGTCCTCAACATAATCTAACAAACTCACACAATGATATATACATAATCTGTCATGGTAACTCAACTCCATAAGGAGGACACGATGAATATATATATATATATATATATATATATATATATATATATATATATATATATATATATATATATATATATATATATACATATAACATCAATACTCAATCACCAAACTAGAGACAAATAATGGCACGATATCATAAAGAGAATAGAAAATAACAATTCACAACAATATCCAAGTCTAGAGTCTAGCAATAACCACAAATGGTCTCAAATATAAATAACATGCCATATTCTAATATTGGAGACATATACATTATAATAATAGATACTAGCTAAGGGTCGGCTATAGCTAGGTGTGTCTCTCGACAACTGGTACTAGGTCGTCCTGGCCTATAGGTGCTACCTTAACTTGCTTTCCGTCCTGTGGGTCATACTATGTAGGACACAAGTCCTCTAAATAGCCGTCTGAAAAAATATATCTAGTCAGGATTGGAAAAAAGTATAAAACACTAAAAGTAGTTTCATATATATGGTAGAGAATATATAACAGTAATAGAAAAGAATATAAAAATGCACAAGTAAGCAGAAAATAAAAATACAGCTGAACTAGGCATATAAATACAAGGATAACTGAAAAAAGTAGATACATGCATCATGGTATGAACTGTGAATAAGATAACTGTAAAATAAGGGAACTGATGATACTACTAAGTGCTTTAAAGTACAAGTTCATTATGTGATCGCTTTGGGTTACACACGAAAATATTAAGGTAACTCAATTATACGTGTCTTGTATAATTGTCATGCACATGAATACACTAAAGGGAGTGATCACATAATCGACTCCTACTCCCCCTCACCGACTAATATTTATGGATCCAATCACGATATGTTACGCACACGAATATGATATGAACACACCAAGCATACGAATATAGTGTGAGCACATGGGGCCCATGAATAGATACGAGCACAAGGAACACATGATGTACATGATAATATGCAAATACAAGGAATGTCTGATGCACCCGTCAATAAATAACATCTCCTAATTTGATCCATACAATACTAGCCCGTGTAACCTCGTGTCAGAATCAAGTAATACAGATCTAGAACATGTAATATATACACTATCAAGTACTGAAAACTAAAAAAAATGTACTCGCCTGAGGTCCTTAGCAAATAATATCAAACGGTGTCCGAACTGGTGTCACACAGACCTATATATGAAATATCATGTCATTTAGTGTAGGAAAATGATAAACGAGCTTAATTAAGTAAAGAGAAAATTTCTAGGTCAAAACTAGGTCATTATAGTCAAACTAGGTCAAATATTGACTTTTAGGATCTAATTAGTCAAACTTAGGTCATACACAAGTTTCTAGGTCCATACTAAGACAATTATACTCATATGAGCTATTAACTAGCTATTACAAGCCAATACTAGCTATATTAGTTAATAACACTAATATCTATATGATAAGATACTCTACATATCTATATATATACTAACTCACCTATATATACTACTATATATATATAGTATCTAGTGATACTCTATATCTAGAGTACATTAATTTATATTACTAACTAACTAACTAACTAACTAACTAACTAACTAACTGTTATATACTTAACTGATATCACGTACTACCACTGAACTAACTAATACTTACTATGATACCTATGCTAACTGGTATACTAATGACTGATACTAACTAACTCACTCTCTAACTAATACTTAACATGCTAACACATATACTCATCTCATTACTAACTGATAACTGTACTTATATTAACTGAGGCCTACATCTTAACACAACTGAACACTTCCCTTACCTCTAGTTCAGTACCTCAACTCTACCCCACTGCCATACAACTGAAATGCTCAAACCTTCACTATAACAACAACACCTGCCTAGCCCAAGTATGTAATTAACCACTAACTTGACATCCCCAAAATACTACCTACATAGATACTCATATCACTATAATGCTTGATACACCTTAGCATCACACTACCACCAATGCACTAGAGTTGTGCACCAACTGAAGGTATACACCCCTTTTCATATGACTGCTACTACATCAATATCCTACATCAATATGCTAATACCTACTACTCGAGTTCACTGTTAATGCAGTGAACTCATGATCGCTGAAACAAACTCCACCTAATCTACTGTCACTTAGAACACAAGTGCAAGCAAATGCGCCGCTGCCTGTGCACTCCAGTTAACACCCCTCACTTGCCAATACATGCAACCACACACACATAGACTGACCCCTCATCCTTAACTGCTGCTGCCCACTACTCGATACTCCATGTATTAGTTCAGCCAGTGAACTGATACGGGTATCCAACACAACCCCAATCTGAACTCAAACACAGTTCATCATGGCCTAACCCAACAGTGCACTGCTGTTGGTTCTCCATCTCATTGCCTCTCCTTACCAAATGCTACTTCTACTGATATTACAAAGTAATACCACAACAACAGCAACTAACAATCAATACTTATGTACAACAAGGTGTGCCAATACTGCTGACATTCTTTTCCTTGCTCGACCCCCATGTGAACCTGTACACACACACGACATCACCACACACAATACAATATCCTTAATACCACTTTCCCCCATATACATATCTTCATATATATATATATATATATATATATATATATATATATATATATATATATATATATATATATATATATATATACTCTAGAATATTAAATCAAACACTTAGCATACAATGATGTGATACATATGATACACACTCAAATAACCATTCCATGTGATACCACTCCTCAAAATATATCATACACACCCTAGTATACCAAATACAATATGAAATAGGAATGACCCACTAGATATTTCATCAAACACTTGGTGTGCTACCTTGATTTTTTTCCAAATAGACATAAAACTCTATGTAACTTTCTCCATATACCTCCTATGGACCTAGTTCTTCTTCCTATGGGTAGTCTTAATTAATCTAAGGAAGGGTTCATATGGGTTTATTATACCATTCTAGAGTTTAAATGACAAAGGGAATAAGATTTTATCTATTGGGAGATAGATTTCCAATGTGGTTCCTTAAAATGAGCACAAGAGTGAGGATTAAACACCAATCTCTAGCAAAACTTCTCTTCCTCAAGTCTCTTGTAACCTTCAAGCTTATAGCTTTCATTGGGGATGAAAATGAGAGGGATTGGGATTGATTTTGAAGAATTTGGTGGATGAATGAATACTTGGGGAAGAACTCAACTTAGGGTTTTTTTCATGAACAAATAATGAAGGAGAGGGGGCTCCCTCTGCCTATATAGGGCCGGCCACTCTAGGGTTAGGGTTAGCTTGGTTACAATATCCAAAAATGCCCTCCAAGGTTGTCATGAAGGGTTTAACAAATAAAGGGTTTAACTAATTAAGGTTCTAATTTAATGAATGAGTTATCCTATTCATTCCCTCTATTTTAACTAGTCAACCAAGACTAATTAATTATATTACACTATTGGTCATGACAAGTCCAGTTGGGTACAAGTCTAGTTGGGTTCATTAGCAACTAGTCTAATTAAGGGACTAATATACACCATCATCTATATTAAATATTTATATATATACAACTATACCAATTATTATTAAATAAGGATATATCAATAAATAATAATACAAAATAATACAAATACCCCAATCCTAAAAAGTGGTAGTGACACTATTTGACACCAGTCTTCATATGTAGCCGTAGACGCATGCGCCACCGGAGCCGCATGCATCCCCGCCGGTCATACTGCATAGGACAACGTCGACAAATGTCGCAAAGCGCCAAAAGTGTTACGCCCCGATCTCCCGCAGGAATTGGCCTTCCCCGCTAGGCAAGAATAACCGTGCCAGGGCTCCTGCAGGACGATCGTTCCCATCTGGACGTGATGTTGCACGAGCACAAGATGCGCCCGTGCAAGGCCATGGTCCGAAGAGGCGATAAAATGACTAAGCCACAGAGTCGCACAAATAGTCCGAATGCAGCGAAAAGGAAACGAACATGCAATTGGTAACAAGTTCACAGAGTCGTCAATAGCGGAAGCAGTAAATAACACAAGTATAGAAGTAAAACAAGCACTTTATTGATGTTGCACAAGTATTACAAGCGGCGCTAGACTGAGATTACAAGTCACCCAAGCCCTCTCTCTCGAAACAATAAAAGCTTACCAAGTGGCTATAATTTATGAAATAATACATAGACGAGATTCCAATATTATGTCTTGTATATGTGCTTCAGCTCCGGACGCAACGCTCCAAGGCTCCAGAGCGGACTCCACCCCTTAGCTCGCACGAATGGGTTTTCGCATCGAATGAGGTTCTTCCATACCCTGCAAGCAATCAGGTGGGTTATCAGTACATGAATGCACTGGTGGAGAGACAAATCCAAACACATTATATAGGCTCCGTGTACCATTTATTAAGTTATCTTTCTAGTCTTGCCTTAGAATCCGTTTTCATGGCATGATGTAAAGCTTAACTCATGTGGCAGTGCGCCGTGTGATATAAGAGTAACACGGTGAGACTTACCAACTTACCATTCGTCCTTTTCTGTCCAAGGCAACTAAGTTAAACCAAGCTCGATTATATACATAATGAATCCAAGAAAAATGCATAAGTAAAAACAAGTGTCACGGGCGGGGTTCTGATTCAGGTGCACAAGTTACAAGGATACTCAGGTGCGTTGTAGAAGATGTTCAAGTATTCAATTATGTACAAGTGTGTACATATGTCTAATATTCATTTTCGATTAGTATTTTAGATTTTAGGTGCGATGCAATGACTCGCACGTAGATTGTCGCTAAGCGAGGATGACTTATCTATATGAACATGAGTCACTGGGATAGCCATAAAGGACGGGTTGTAGTCAAGAGTGAGAATGGTATGCAACTCAAGGAATAAGGCGTCACATCCATCCTGCCCGAACAGATGACCACTTAGTCTAAGAGCGAGAATGGCATGAATGAAAGGTTCACGAGGCACTACACGCCATCGTACCTGAACATACAGACTAAGAGATGTTCCGTCCGGATCGGATCAGATCGGATCGGCCCCAGTATCCCGAAGACCGTCCGTAGGAACAGATCAAAATACCTTGTGTACAAGTTGTCCACAATATGCAAGTCCAGGGTCTCAGATTCATGGGATTCATGATATGGCATGTTAATTCTTGATTCTTGTTCAGAACGAGTATGCTCTACGAGTTATGATTTTTGCTTTACTTGACATGATTCTCGTTAAGAGTTAAACTTGACATGGTGCAATCTCCTAGTTCGGAGATGCCTTGGCGACCTAACGGCCCTGAATACTTTCAGGTTCATACTTGCACAGAACGACTATAAGATAGTCTTTCGGGAAGAACTAGATGAATGCAATACATGGATAGTGTTACTTGATTGTGGCATAAAATTGTAACAAGCATAACGAATATGTAAAGCAGGCAAGCATTGCATTTGTTAAAATATAAGCATAAGGAAACATACTGTACAGTCAACTTTAGAACACAAGCCTTTATGTTAGCACAGGTCTTAGGGGTAGTGCGAGGAGGAAAACTGTACAGGGATATATCGAGCGACATAATCCATGGGACGAGCAATGTAAACATGTAAAGCATTGTACTACAAAGAGTATGTATGAGCTACTCGAAGCATTAGCGGAGTCTACTAGCACGAAGCTAAGGTAGTATGCGAGGGTCCAACTATAAGCTAAGTTTCATTTTCATGTTCTAACATAAGCTATACAAGATGGGATTATTTTCTTAGCTAGGTGTGTTGTACTCTTTATTAGTATACAAGGGGTTATTCATCTAGCGACTAGCATGTATCGTCCATATTTTAAGTGTGTAGGCTAAGCAATGACAGATTCATCTTAGCCACCCACCTTAGCGATGATTCACCTCGGTCGAGCGATACACTGGACGAGACTTTGAAAGTCTATGTCTGAACTCCTAAATGGCCAAATCTGAAATCCTTTGCCTCAATCTAGTCTTCTCGTTGAGCAAAGCAGGTTGGGTCATTACACTCGTATCGTTTGAATAGGCTCTCCGCTTGAGCAAAATTGGTCATTACAGAAAGTAGCAGCCACTGTGCACAGACACCCTCGTGCTGCATATGCCGCATAAACTGGATGGTACGGATAACTATGCACTACCAACAGCTGACCATGTCCCATCCATATGCGACTCGCTCATTGTAATGACCCGTTTCGTTCAAGCGGACAGCCGATTCAAATAACGCAAGTGCAACGACCCGACCCACTTTGCTCAGCGAGAAGACTCATTTGAGGCAAATGATTCCAGACTTGGCCCTTCAGGAGTTCAAACTTAGACTTTCAAAGGCTCGCTCGGAGTATCGCTCAACTGAGGTGAATCATCGCTAAGGTGGGTGGCTATGATAAACTTGTCTTTGCTTAGCCAACACACTTAAAATATGGGCTATATATGCTTGTCGCTAGGTGAATCACCCCTGCATGCTAATAAAGAATACAATGCACCTAGCTAAGGGAATAATCCTATCTTATATTGCTTGTATTAGAACATGGAAATAAAACTTGGCTTATAACATGGACCCTCACATGCTAACTTTGCTTTGTGCAAGTAGACACTGCTATGCCTCGAGTAGATCATCATATACTCTTCGTAGTGCACCGTTTTACTTGTTTACACTGCACGCCCTTAAGAACTATGTTGCTCGATATGTCCCTGTACGGTTGCACTCCTCGCACAACCCCTTAGACCATGCCAACGTAAATGCTTATATTTCATATAAAATGCATGCTTGCTTGCTTACGTTGTAGTTAATACTCGTTGCCTCATTTCAATGCTTGCTACATAAATTTATCCCATAATCAAGTAAACACTATCTTGTCTTGCATTCATCTAAGTTCCCCGAAAGACTATCGAATAGTCGTTCCGTGCAAGTATGAACCTAAAAGTATTCGGGACCGTTAGGTCGCCAAGGCAGTTCCCGAACCAGAAGATTTGCACCATGTCAATAATCCAAGAATCACAGCTCTTGGAGCAATACTCGTCCCATACTGAATTAAATGGCTCGGGGAGTCGATGTATATTTGTGAATAATCCTGCCTTGAACTTGTACATGATATATCCTGACTTGTTCATGTACCTGACCAGAGGCCCAGAATATTAGAGACTTGCATGGTCACGGACAACTTGGTGAACAAGGGAGATCTTCGGATCTCGTTCTGCGGACGGACTCTGGGGTACCGAGGCTGACCCGACTGGTCGGAACCTCTTGACTGTAGTCGCCTGCATCGGACGGGATGTGTGCAATGCCCCATGTACCTTTTTCACACCATTCTGCCCTGAGACTACACCGTCCTCTATGGCGTCTTGCCAATGACTTGTTCATATAGATAAGTCATCCTCGCTTAGCGATAATCTGCGTGCGAGTCATTGCATCATATCCAATAAACTGAAATACCTGAACGATTTGAGTATGAGATACTTGTGAATTATTGAAACACTTGAACATCTTCTGCAATATGCCTTATAATCTGTGTAACTCGTGCTCCTAAAACAGAACCCCATTCATGATACTTATGTTTGCTTATGCCATTGTCCCTGAATTTTATTATAAATGCTTGTGCTTGGTTTAACTTGGTTTGCCTTGGACAGGAAAGGACGAATGGTAAGTTGGTAAGTCTCACTGTGTTCTTTTGTATATCGCACGGCTCACCGCCACATGAGTTAGGCTTTTTATTATGGCATAAAATTGATCCTAAGACAAGACTAGAAAGATAACTTAATAGATGGTGCACGAAACCTATATAACGTGTTTTGATTTGTCGAACGGGCGAGAAGCCTCCCCACCAGTACATTCATGTACTGATAACCCACTAGATTGCTTGCAGGGTGCGGGAGAACCTCGTTCGGTGTGAAAATTCTCTCGCGCGACCTAAGGCATGGAGTTCACTATGGAGCCTTGGAATGTTGCATCCGGAACTGAAGCACATATACAAGACATAATGTTGGAACATCGCCTATATATCATTCCACAAATGTATCTACTTGGCACGCTTTTATTGTTTCGAGAAAGAGGGACTTGTGTGACTTGTAATCTTGGCCTAACGCCGCTTGTAATACTTATTCAATATCAATAAAGAGCTTGTTTTACTTCTATACTTTGTTATTCAATGCTTTCGCTATTGATGACTCTGTGAACTTGTTACTAATCGCCTGTTCGTTTCTTATTTCACTACATTCATACTATCTGTACGACTCTGTGGCTCAGTCATTTTACCGCATGTTCGTATCATGGCCTTCCACGGATGCAACTTACGCTCGTGTGGCATCACGTCCAGATGAGAAAGATCGTCCCGCGGGAGCACTGGTGCGGTGATTCGCGCCTAGCGGGGACGACCAATTACCTGCGGGAGATCGGGGCGTGACACTCATACAAGCTCGCCGGCCGTATAACGTCATACTCCAATTTCGTGGAATTAATAGTCGTCTTCCAGTGTGATGTCGTGCGTGTCTTGGTTGCATAACGCACAAGGACAATGTATTTGATATAATGACCACATATTCAGAGTACACAGATAATTGAAACATAATGTT
>JAYESA010000008.1:164695146-164752646 GCA_036927795.1 Iris macrosiphon | reverse complement strand
CGCCCCCCCTTTCTATTTTAGCAAATGCCAACCATCCCGACCCCTTTATGCGTGGACTCAAAACCCGCGGATCCATATCCCTCTCTCTCTCTCCTAATTATATATATATATATATATTAGCTCTAAAACCCTAACATAATATTTCCAGACCTCCTCTTCCCATCTAGAGCCGTCACCGCAGCCAGAGAAGCCTCCCCAAGCCATCCAACCATCCCGTCGACGCCGACCTCGCGAACTGCAGTTTCCCACTCGAGGCACCTTCGCTCCGGCGTAATTTTCCGTCGACTCACTCATCCAAACGCTGTTTTGTTTTCATAGGTATGATCTTCCCTCAACCCTCTCCAATATTTATTTTATAGCCAAACTCGAAAAATGTGTGCCCCTAGGTGAAAAATAGCGTCCAAAGTGGACGGACAGACAGAATTCTGCAATCGCAGAATTCCAGAATGACCACCCATATTGCCGAGTTCGTATCTCCCACCACAGAGATCCGAATTCGGTGATTCTTTTTGATACCTGTAGATTACATGACCTAGTTCATTTTCTGTATTATAACTTTGTGCTAATAGTTGCTGTGGACAAAATTATATTCGTCACAAAACTGCGCGCATCCACTTTTTCCGGTTTTCTAAAAGTTGGAGATCAGAGCGCGCCCCGCCAAACGGGACCGCCCCGCCATGTGCCAAGTGTACTGAATGGTGCACGCAGCATAATCGGACCCGTGAAAATTCGTGGGGACTAATTTGGACGCGTGTGCGCGCCGGAATCAGGCCGTATCCGCGAACGCAGTCCGTGTCGCTACTTTTGTGGAACTCGTACGTATTTTGTGCACGCTTGTCAGATTGTGACAAAACTTGCGCCACTGGACTCGTGGTAATGCGCTGGTCCTGTGACCCAATTTTCATGCATTTCTGAGACAGTTGACCAGATCGCCAATTGGCGGGCCCCACAGTTGACTTTTTGGACCAAATTCTGTTCGGCCCATCGGAATCCACATTTGGACATACTGTTGGGTTCGTATTGACATTTAGAGTTGTTTGACCTATAGTTTATCCCATTTAGAGATTGTTACCCTCGGCACGCTCTTCGGTGCAAAGTGGGCCCACCTATGGAACCCGCTTTGGCCCGGAATTGACCTTTTTGCCCCTGTGTCCAAATTGGACGTAAGGACAGGCATTTCCAGCTATTTGACATCTTCTGAGACTGTTGGTAATATTTATTACAGCTTTCGGAGTAGTACCTACCGGATCCACTGATATCAGGACGACAGTTGATATTCAAACATCAGGCAAGTGTACCTTGCCAAACTCTGCAGCTTAGTTATTTATTTTCTTTGCTTTATATATAGTGATGTGCATGCTCAACCTAGGGCCGTGTGACGTACTTAGCGTCCGATTATCAGTCGGGTGCCGACACTGTACGCAGTGTTGGGTACGGTCATCTAGAGATGGACATTCGTGACACTTTATATTCTCGTACTTGTCTCATCAAGTACCCTATGACCCAGGACACTTGACACTATTCATGAGACAGGATTTTCCCGAGATATTCGTGGTGATTCTGTATAGGATACAGGACTTGACATAGATTTTATATTCTATATACATTATGACTTGTTGCATTTAGCTATGATCGTGCTTGACATGGACATGAGACGTTATGGACATGATATGCATGGTTACATTGGGTGGGGAGAGACACACAGGCTACAGGCTGATTATATATATATAAAACATAGTAAACACATAGTAAACACATAGTTATTGCTGCTACCGGCTCCCAGACACAGAGCTTGTAGTGGTCTCAGCCTGAGTATTCGTGCTGCTCTCACTTGCATTTCACTTAGATGGTTACATATTTACCCCATTGTTTCATTTAGTTTTTTATTTGCTGCACTGCTTATTTATTTATTGGCATGAGCTTTCTTGTACCTTGCTATGTCCCCTGAGGACCTGGATCCGGATTTTGTCCCCAGATTTTGCAGACGAGGTTTATCCCGAGGTTTACGGAACCGGAGTAGGAGCTGATCCAGGAGCTGTACCACCATCCGAGGACGAGGTCTTAGCTGAAGATTTCTCTTGAGCATCCATGTTCATGCTCAGTTTTTATTATTTATTTCAGTCATTTACTTTCTGGTCTGTTGAACCCTTGTACTAGATATTTATCGGGTTGTTCCCCGAAGTACTTTGTGAGACTTGCTGATGATTTATATTCCTTATTTATTCTGTGGATCATATTTTATATCTTGTGTGGATGAGATTAGTTGTGCCATGATTGTCGTAGACTTGTTTTACAGCTTAAGTATGCCCTGATGGATCCATTATATTGAGTTGGTCCATCGGTGCGTACTGCTGGCCATTGCCACGTGTCTAGTCCCACGGTATTTTGGGACTGGGACGTGACATAGTTTTTGTGGTGGCCCATGCAGGTCTACGACTAAATAGTTCGGTTTCAACTTAGGGACCGGACCAGCCTGCACCTAGGACTAGAATATAGGATCTCATCCACAATTAACTATGATTCATCTTCCTCCTATATGTTCTATTTTGAACAATTGTATCCTGCTTGATTCCTGTACTCCCCTAATAGTTCTTTAAGTATAGCCTTCTCCTAGAATATAGAAGTTCCTGTTGATAGATGATAATTAGAGTAGCACCTATTTAGAATACAACAAGATATAGACACACCTCTAAGTTTAGAATATCTAGTGAACCTAGAATTCCTCATCTTTAGATTGGCATACCATTACCCTTGATGTATTAAGAAGACTTGAGAGTAGTATAGACACTACTAGAATTAGTTAGAAGGTTACCATAATGTTTGCCCCTAGCATTGAGGAACCCATAGAAAACCAAAACTTAACATTAGGACTGAGCCTAACCTTCATAGTTAGATGATATTGGAACTATAAACTTATATCATTGTCTTGTTATTAGTAGACAGCACCCTAGGAAGCCTAGAGGAATGTAATCAACATTTTTCCCTTGATCATACCCCGAACATAGCAACCAACACCCCACTCCCCTTAGAGAACCATGATGCTATCTAGAGCCCTCTATCTTTATTTTATATATTGTTTCCCTGCGACCATAGCGCTCGCTATTTTTTGACGGCTAATTACGTTTCTTCTCTTCATCTTTCAACTCGTGCCATCTGACACTTCGGATAGTAGGCCAAGTAAAATTTATTCGTTGTTAAGGGCTCATAGTTTGCTAGGCTTATAGTTGTAGCCTTGAGTGTGAAATCTTTATGCTTGGTAGTTAGAACTTGATAAGTTTAAGTTGTTTTGTAGATTATGACCAATGATTAACCCTAAATTTTTAAATCATGTAATTTGTACCCTCACCCCGATACAAGTTAGACCCTTCCTCCTTAACGGCCAGTAACTCTTCTATCTTTACCATTGACACTTGCTTATAAGTGCTATGACTAAGACTTAGAATGACCATTACCTACATAAAAAGGATACCCTAATCAATACCAAGATTTTTCCTCATATACCCTAATAAAGAGTTTCTGTTTTATTTACATGTGCAAGATTATTTTGTAGGACCCTCTTAAGACTGTCACCATATTAGTTTAATTCTTATAAGTTGGGTAGTATACCTCACCACCTAGTATCATATAGCCCTTGTGATCCATTGATGAAGTGTAACTGAATGGCATTAATTGTATGATAACATAAGATGATAGTGTTTATTCAGACTATAGAACTTAGAGGCTCATACCCCTACTTTGTCGACTATCGACTTAGACAAGGAATTAATATGATAACTGTAGAGATTGTAGAGTCTTTTGTTATTTTTGCTTATGTTGTTTCGTTTTTTTGCAACTTGAATTATTTGTGACTTCTTTCATCATAATCCAGCGTTATATTTTCTGTGCTACCTTGATTTATGCTGCTATTATAGCCTAGTTTTTGCAAGCTTATTCTTTATCAAGCTTGTTCACTACATATGTATTAGTGGGCGCCCACAATAATACATTTCAGAATCAGTGTATGAAGGTCGAGCTAACCTTAGTGCGCTCGATTCGCCCTTCGTAACGCTACTTTACGTGGATTGAGATATGTAGTGATTAGTAGACAATTATACTTGCCCTAGACATGTCTGATATCTCGTATCGATTACATAACTGTACTAATACGAGCAGACAAACAAAGGATTACCAAAATAGGATTTTAATCCACAACTGCTTTGACAAATCCCAATTGAATTCTTTAAATGCCTTGATCCCAATACTTCTATTCTATTACGCTGCCCTTGAACTCTTTATTATTGATCTTCGTCTTCCCTTATTTCGGAAAGACGAAACCTCGTGCTGGATATAAAGTTTGATACACAGAGAGTACTAGATATACCCCATAGGCCGATCACATACTTGAGGATCATTCTTTCGTAATTAAGGACATATCATATGTGATATGATCGGCGTCGAAGTTTCGAGGATTGAACGACATGAGTAAATAAATTAAGGGATATTTTCTTAAGGTATATAGCCTTAGGTGATAGGTGGATAAATTCTAAGTTGGGTAGTAGTGCATTGTCAACTCGGGAGGAATTTCTTTTAGATTGTGATCGAGTAAGATTAGATTGGGAGAGGTTCAAGCCATTATAATTTTGAGAAATTTAGAAGGATGACTAAGATGATGAGGATTAATGAATTGATATTGAGGACCCAATATTTATACCTTAAGTGCATGAGTTAATTTTTGAACAATGAAGGTAGAATCACCAATTTAAATTTAGAGGATAAATATAGAATTTCAGACTTGAATATTGGTGGACTGCATTTAAATTATTTTTCAATTTGGTGAATTGAATTAAGGATTAAAATTTTGGTTGGACGACCTATTTGAAATAATGAGGATGTGAATAGAATTTAAAGAGTTGAGGCATACAAAATTTTATAAGTGAAAATGGGAATATATTGGACTCAAACCACTTCTAAAGGAGCATTTATGTGTCCACACCATTGGACATGACACATGAAGAAACCTATTTTTCGCTCATATGGATTTTTTCCATGATTTTTTCTTCAGGATGTGCGACGTGCAACATCGCCCACCCCTTTAAACCTAGCCTTGCATTTTAACAATGCAAATCTTATACCATCATTGCATTCTATCGTGGCTTAATTTTAATTTCGAGGACAAAATTTTTATAAGTTGGGTAGAATGTAAAACCCCCTTCCTAGAAAATCGTATATACCCTTTTATTTATTAATTATTAATTAAATTATAGTAATTAGGTCTAAATAGGAGAAATAGATTTTTAATAATTTTTATGTTAGGTGTTCGGGCACTTAGAGGACTTATGGGACCATCAGAAATTTTTCGGAATTTATTCCATGTAGGAGACCCCTTGAGCAGTTGCTAGCCTAACAATGTGCATTACCCTACTCTATAAATATTCTTATGAGTATATATATATATATGTATATACAAATATATATATATATGTATATATCTTATTTAGAAAAGAATAGAAAAGAAAGTATAAGAATTTATTAAATAAATTAGTTAATAGTAATAATATAATAATAATAATAAGTAACTAAGTAATATAGTAATAATAAAAACAAAACTATACTAAACCATTCCTGTTACCACCCCTTCAATCCAACAACAACTTTAAATAACTTGCTGCGCCAACAGGACCCCCCCCTCCTTTCTATTTTAGCAAATGCCAACCATCCCGACCCCTTTATGCGTGGACTCAAAACCCGCGGATCCATATCCCTCTCTCTCTCTCCTAATTATATATATATATATATATTAGCTCTAAAACCCTAACATAATATTTTCAGACCTCCTCTTCCCATCTAGAGCCGTCACCGCAGCCAGAGAAGCCTCCCCAAGCCATCCAACCATCCCGTCGACGCCGACCTCGCGAACTGCAGTTTCCCACTCGAGGCACCTTCGCTCCGGCATAATTTTTCGTCGACTCACTCATCCAAACGCTGTTCCGTTTTCATAGGTATGATCTTCCCTCAACCCTCTCCAATATTTGTTTTATAGCCAACCTCGAAAAACGTGTGCCCCTAGGTGAAAAATAGCGTCCAAAGTGGACGGACAGACAGAATTCTGCAATCGCAGAATTCCAGAATGACCACCCATATTGCCGAGTTCGTATCTCCCACCACAGAGATCCGAATTCGGTGATTCTTTTTGATACCTGTAGATTACATGACCTAGTTCATTTTCTGTATTATAATTTTATGCTATTAGTTGCTGTGGACAAAATTGTATTCATCACAAAACTGCGCGCATCCACTTTTTCCGGTTTTCTAAAAGTTGGAGATCGGAGCGCGTCCCGCCAAACGGGACTGCCCCACCGTGTGCCAAGTGTACTGAATGGTGCACGCAGCATAATCAGACCCGTGAAAATTCGTGGGGACTGATTTGGATGCGTGTGCACGCCGGAATCAGGCCGTATCCGCGAACGCAGTCCGTATCGCCACTTTTGTGGAACTCGCACGTATTTTATGCACGCTTATCAGATTGTGACGAAACTTGCGCCACTGGACTCGTGGTAACGCGCTGGTCCTGTGACCCAATTTTCATGCATTTCGGAGACAGTTGACCAGATCGCCAATTGGCGGGCCCCACAGTTGACTTTTTGGACCAAATTCTGTTCGGCCCATCGGAATCCACATTTGGACATACCGTTGGGTTCGTATTGATATTTAGAGTTGTTTGACCCATAGTTTGTCCTATTTAGAGATTGTTACCCTCGGTACGCTCTTCGGTGCAAAGTGGGCCCACCTATGGAACCCGCTTTGGCCCGAAATTGACCTTTTTGCCCCTGTGTCCAAATTGGACGTAAGGACAGGCATTTCCAGCTATTTGACATCTTCTGAGACTGTTGGTAATATTTATTACAGCTTTCGGAGTAGTACCTACCGGATCCACTGATACCAGGACGACAGTTGATATTCAAACATCAGGCAAGTGTACCTTGCCAAACTCTACAGCTTAGTTATTTATTTTCTTTGCTTTATATATAGTGATGTGCATGCTCAACCTAGGGCCGTGTGACGTACTTAGCGTCCGATTATCAGTCGGGTGCCGACACTGTACGCAGTGTTGGGTACGGTCATCTAGAGATGGACATTCGTGACACTTTATATTCTCGTACTTGTCTCATCAAGTACCCTATGACCCAGGACACTTGACACTATTCATGAGACAGGATTTTCCCGAGATATTCGTGGTGATTCTGTATAGGATACAGGACTTGACATAGATTTTATATTCTATATACATTATGACTTGTTGCATTTAGCTATGATCGTGCTTGACATGGACATGAGACGTTATGGACATGATATGCGTGGTTACATTGGGTGGGGAGAGACACACAGGCTACAGGCTGATTATATATATATAAAACATAGTAAACACATAGTTATTGCTGCTACCGGCTCCCAGACACAGAGCTTGTAGTGGTCTCAGCCTGAGTATTCGTGCTGCTCTCACTTGCATTTCACTTAGATGGTTACATATTTACCCCATTGTTTCATTTAGTTTTTTATTTGCTGCATTGCTTATTTATTTATTGGCATGGGCTTTCTTGTACCTTGCTATGTCCCCTGAGGACCTGGATCCGGATTTTGTCCCCAGATTTTGCAGACGAGGTTTATCCCGAGGTTTACGGGACCGGAACAGGAGCTGATCCAGGAGCTGTACCACCATCCGAGGACGAGGTCTTAGCTGAAGATTTCTCTTGAGCATCCATGTTCATGCTCAGTTTTTATTATTTATTTCAGTCATTTACTTTCTGGTCTGTTGAACCCTTGTACTAGATATTTATCGGGTTGTTCCCCGAAGTACTTTGTGAGACTTGCTGATGATTTACATTCCTTATTTATTCTGTGGATCATATTTTATATCTTGTGTGGATGAGATTAGTTGTGCCATGATTGTCGTAGACTTGTTTTACAGCTTAAGTATGCCCTGATGGATCCATTATATTGAGTTGGTCCATCGGTGCGTACTGCTGGCCATTGCCACGTGTCTAGTCCCACGGTATTTTGGGACTGGGGCGTGACATGTGTATATGGGAGTGTGTGTGTGTGTGTGTATGTGAGAGGAAGGGGGGGGGGGAAGCCACTGCCCAGCAAGCTACAGCAGCAGCAAAGCTGCAGCCGCAGCAGCCAAGAGCAGCAAGCAGCAGCAGTACCAAGAGCAGCCAGCAGCAGCATCAGCACAAGCAGCAGCAGCAAGCTCCAGGGTAGCGAGGGCTAGTGAGGGAGAAAGGAAGATTGATATATATATATATGTTGATAGATGGATAGATAATAAGTTAGATAGATAGATATATCAATAGGTAGATAGTTAGGTAGATAAGATAAATAGATAGTGAGAGAGATAGATTAATAGATAGATAGTTAGGTATTTAGATTGATAGTTACCTAAATAGGTAGATGGATAGTTAGACGGGTAGTAGATAGCTAGATACTTAGATATATATATCTATCTAAGATATAGATATCTATATACCTATAGTTATATATATATATATATGAGTATGGGTAAGGTAAATGGGTATTTGGGTATATGTGTGTGGATATCTATATATATAGGTATATACATACTTAGATATATATAAATATGGTAGATATCTATATTATCTAGCCTAGATTAATAACTAGGTGCATAATTAGTAGCTAGATAGCTAGCTAGAGGGGTTTTAGAGCGAAACCTCAATACCTTGAGATACCGAGGTATCTCGATACCTTGAGATATTCAAGGTATTGAGTTTCGAGCGGGGTACTTGAGCATTAGCCTAGGAAATGCTTTGGAGTAATTTTTATATGTTTATATATATATAATTACGCGTGCTAGCTTAGGTTTTAGAGGGTTTAGGCGGGGTGCGTGGCCTAGGGCGAGGTATCGGATACCGAGGGTATCCCGGTATCTCGATTAGGCGAGTTTGAGAGTTTAGTAGCTTAATGAGCTCGGTTTGACCTAGAATTTCAGGGGCACCCTAGTTTGACCTAGCTTTGACCATAATTGTTCTCGTTGACCGTAAAAGTCAACGTTTGACCTAGTTTTGACCTAGAGTTGACTTTTTGGACCCCGGGTTGACTTTTTGACCCGAATTTCACCGGTTTGACCCGTTCGACCTAGAATAGCCCTAGAAGCCTGTTTTTAATTATTTTATATCAGTTTAAATGCTTAGAATCCTGTTTAATCCTTGCTTTTCGCATTAGGTCCTTGCGACACCGGTCCGGATCTCGATCCTCATCAGTTGCTCAGGACATCAGGCGAGTACATACCTCTGATAGTTTCTATTTCATGATAGCGTTTATATCACCTGTTCTAGAACTGTAATACTTGATTCTGACACATTATTACACGAGCTGGTACTAGTGGATCCCGTCATGAGATGCTATCCCCCTTACCGTGTTCAGCGGGTACTCTATCACGTGTATTTCATCATGTGCTTCGGGTATTGATTCTCATATGCTATCATGTGCTTCTTGTGCTCTCGCCTTCGTGTGCGTGAGCTATTATCATGTACGTAGCGTGTTGTGGTTGGATCCAATGGTATTAGTGGGGGAGGGGAGTAGGAGTTGGTTATGTGATCAAAGCCAAACAGTATTCATGTGTATGTCGGTTATACAACTCACGCATAGCGGAGTTATCGTAGTGTTTTTTTATGTGCAACCTAAGCCGATCAGATAACGAACTTGTGCTCAAGGCACTTAGCTAGTATTCATGTTTCTCACCTGCAGTTACTTTTCCAGTACTTGTATTGTTCTCCAGTTTACTTTGCAGCTACTTATTGTGCTCCAGCATATATTTATTTCCTGTGCATCTTGATTACTTTTCTATTGCTCGTCATATACACCTTACCATGTATTTGGAGTTGCTTTCAGAGTTATGTACTTCGCTCCAGTCCTGACTGGGCATATTTTTTCCAGAGGATCCTGAGGACTATTGCCCGACGTTCTACGGGCCGGG
This sequence comes from Iris macrosiphon, assembly GCA_036927795.1. Taxonomy (NCBI): domain Eukaryota; kingdom Viridiplantae; phylum Streptophyta; class Magnoliopsida; order Asparagales; family Iridaceae; genus Iris; species Iris macrosiphon. Next base: position 164,742,676 of record JAYESA010000008.1, on the reverse strand, counting down.
TGTTGACGACTGTTGTGACCCCGTGATCGAGGAGGAGTGCGCCGAGGAGACGCCTATAGCATCCTAGTTAGCTAGGTGGGTTTCCTGGGTTGTTCCCAGTGTTGTGTTTTGGATTATTATACTTATTCTTTTATGGCTGTGAGATGTTGTAGCTATTATGGCCTTGGACTGTATTATTTTGGATTGTCTTGCTCTCCTGGTTCTGTTTCTTTGTTTATATCATATCGTGCTTATATTCTTCCTCTAGATTTTGTGATTGAGATCATTGATATATATATATTGCGTGGTTGCCCTCCTTTTGGAGAGGATTTTGATATATATATTGCGTGGTTGCCCTCCTTTTGGAGAGGTCATGCCGGATTTTTCTGTGAGATATAGATAGATATGGTTGACCTAGAACGGACCTTTACAGCGTTCTACCGCCGATTCTGCGGCGTAGGCTGGACGTACCCACGGCACATGCCCGATTTTTGGGTGCGGGTCGTGACACATTTTTGGTGGTGGCCCATGCATGTATAGTTTTTAGGTTTACCTGCAATAGGATATAGGAGATAGGCTGAGAGAGAGTGTGCTCAATCACAACTAGGACCCTTCCTGCTTCCTTTTGCTATCTTTAATTTTTTCCTGAAATTATTTCTTTTATAATATTACTGTCCTTCATTGATGTTATCGTTTCTTGCACTATATTGACTTCTTTTGATCTGTGTTCAGGATGCCTCCGAAGACCAGATCTCAGCGCACCGCCCCAGCAGCTGCCACCGAGAGGTCTGCCACCTCTCGACCTGCTCGACTTCCGGCAGCCGCTACCGCTCCACTCGTCACTCCTGCGGTTGAGGGAGCGTCAGCTTCTCTCGGAGATCCCCTTACTCCCATTGATCCGAGAGCCACCCCAGTTGTCCCGGTGGTACCTCCTCCACCACCGCCTGTGCCAGTGGATGCTACGCAGTTGTTCGTATTCTTCCGAGAGATGATGGATACGCAGCACCGCCAGGCAGATGTTATGAGGATGGGCATTGAGAATGCTCATCAGGTGGCTATGACAGCGGTCGACAGAGTGGCTCAGATCCAGCCACAGCCAGAGCAGGCTCAGTATCCTAGGCCGGATACTATTATCGATTTTCAGAGGATGCGGCCTAAGGAGTTTCGCGGCACAGAGGGGATCCTGTACGCCGACGACTGGATTGAGCATATAGAGGGCATCTTTAGGCTGGCGATGATCCCAGCCAGCATGCAGATAGAGGCAGCGGGCAGCCAGATGTTCGACATTGCCCTTACTTGGTTCCGTACGGATACGCGGATAGCAGCTCCGGGATTGACTTGGGAGGCTTTCAAGAAGCTTTTCAAGGAGAAGTTCTTCCCGGATGTGGCTCTCAGTGCATTAGAGAGTCAGTTCGAGGCGCTCGTCCAGGGGAGTATGTCAGTGGACGAGTATACATCGGAGTTCTGTCGTCTGGGCAGATTTGTTGAGGGGTTGTCTGAGGAAGCGAAGGCGCAGAAGTTCCGCAAGGGCTTGGTCATGGCGGTCAAGTCCTTGACTAGGAGCGACCGCGAGGCGACCTTCGAGCAGATTGTCAGCGACGCTCAGAGGGCTGAGGATGATTTGGAGATGAAGACGAAGAGGAGCAGAGATGCTTCAGGAGCAGGTAGCAGTGCAGGCCCAGCCAAAAGGCCATTCCAGCAGACCCAGCAGCACCAGGGTCAGGGTCGTGCGCCATTCCGGCAGGCACCCCAGCAGAAGAGGCAGGGTCAGCAGCAGGGCCAGAGGCAGCCCATCGTTTGCCTTTTCTGTAGGAAGCCAGGGCACGGATGAAACATCTGCAGAAAGAGGCTGGGCAGATGTTTATTGTGTGGTGCAGCAGATCACCAGCTGAAGGATTGTCCTTCAGCACTTGCCCGTCCAGCTCAGGACGGAGGAGCCGCTCAGAGGGCACCAGCCAGAGCACCTGCAGTGCAGCAGAGAGGTCAGCCTTTGCAGACTCAGCAGCAGAGGTTCGCCCAGCACCAGCAGCAGCACCGAGGAGGACAGCAGGGGCGAGCTTTTGCCCTGACAGTAGACGAGGCCGAGCCAGTTGGTGACGTTATCTCAGGTTCTGTTCTTCTTGATTCCATTCCAGCACTTGCTTTATTTGATTCCGGTGCTTCCCATAGCTTTGTATCTGTATCTTTTGCTGTTAGACACCATCTTGTTGCTGAACCTTTAGCTAGACTCTGCAAGATCATGACCGGGGGTGGTATCATCCTAGTCCGTGATGTCTGCAGAGACCGGAGAGTTACCTTGGGAGGCCGGGAGTTGAGTGTGTGCCTACTCGTAATGCCACTTCCGAGCTACGATATTGTACTCGGGATGGATTGGTTGAGTACGTATTGTGCTAGTATAGATTGTCGTGGAGGCAGAGTTTTGTTCAGTCCGCCAGGTGAGCCAGAGTTTCAGTTTGCTAGAGGAGCAGCGGAGCAGACCGAGGGAGTCTTCTGCGGAGCCCTGGTGGTAGAGCCGAGGTCGCTACATCCACTGATAGAGGAGTATATGGATGTCTTTCCGGAGGAGTTGCCAGGGTTACCTCCGGACAGAGATGTGGAGTTCTCTATAGACTTGGTGCCAGGCGCGGAGCCGATATCCCAGCACGTCTATAGAGTTAGCAACAGTGAGCTGGTAGAGTTGAAGAAGCAGGTGGATGAGCTTCAGGACAAGGGATTTATCACATCTAGTTCTTCTCCGTGGGATGCTCCGGTACTTTTTGTGCCGAAGAAGGATGGGTCGATACGGATGTGTATCGACTACAGGGCTCTGAACAGCCTCACAATCAAGAACAAGTATCCGCTGCCACGTATTGATGATCTTTTTGACCAGTTGAGCGGAGCGAGGGTGTTTTCCAGGATTGATCTGAGGACAGGCTACCACCAGGTGAAGGTCAGGAAGGAAGATATTTCGAAGACAGCTTTTTGGACCAGATATGGGCAGTATGAGTTCTTGGTGATGCCGTTTGGGTTAACTAATGCCCCGGCAGTGTTCATGAATCTGATGAACAAGGTATTCTATCAGCATCTGGATAGGTTTATGGTGGTGTTTATAGATGATATCTTGGTGTATTCGAAGACCCTAGAGGAGCACGAGGAGCATCTGAGGATAGTGTTAGAGACTCTCAGGAAGGAGAAGCTTTATGGAAAGCTCTTGAAGTGTGAGTTCTTCCTTGACAAGGTGGAATTTCTTGGTCATGTGGTGACTGGAGAGGGTATCTCGGTGGATCCGAGAAAGATCATGGCAGTTGAGGCATGGAGTGCTCCGAGTTCAGTAGCCGAGGTCAGGAGTTTCCTAGGGCTGGCAGGTTACTACAGGAGATTTGTTCAGGATTTTTTCCGGATTGCAGAGCCGTTGTCCAGGCTGACTCGGAAGGACGTGGAGTTTGTTTGGTCAGAGGAGTGCCAGATCGCCTTTGATGAGCTGAAGAGGAGGTTGACGACAGCTCCAGTGTTGACATTGCCATCAGGTTCTGGAGGATTCACTATCTATAGTGATGCATCGGGGAAGGGATTGGGTTGTGTGTTGCAGCAGAATGGGAGGGTGATTGCCTATGCTTCCAGGCAATTACGTCCTCATGAGAAGAACTATCCTACCCACGATTTGGAGTTGGCAGCGGTCATCTTTGCTCTGAAGTTGTGGAAACACTATTTATACGGAGAGCGTGTGGAGATCTTCACAGACCATAAGAGCTTGAAGTATGTGTTTACCCAAAAAGAGCTGAACATGAGGCAGAGGAGATGGTTGGAGTTGATGAAAGATTTCAACATATCGTTGCAGTATCATCCAGGGAAGGCAAACGTAGTTGCGGATGCATTGAGCAGGTATCTGGTAGCTATGTGCCTGACTACAGATCGTTATCTTCTGGCAGATCTAGAGAGCTTGGGCATTGAGGTGATAGTGCCTGGAGTTGAGATGCAGATGTGGGGACTGCAGATTCAGTCAGAGTTGGTAGACCGGATCAGGGCTACACAGTTTGAGGATGAGTCCCTGAGGAGCATCAGGGCGCAGGTTCAGATGGGATTATCAGATGACTTCACCATTGCTGATGATGGATCTTTGCGGCACGGTACCAGGTTGTGTGTGCCGAGTGGGTCGTTGCGCGAGGAGGTTCTCCAGGAGGCGCATCGATCCCAGTACTCTATGCATCCAGGTGCCAACAAGATGTATAAAGATCTGAGACAGCATGTATGGTGGTACGGGATGAAGCGGGAGGTAGCGCGCTTCGTATCCCGATGCTTAGTGTGCCAGCAGGTGAAGGCGGAGAGGCAGAGGCCAGGAGGATTACTCCAGCCGTTGCCCATTCCGGAGTGAAAATGGGAGCATGTGACCATGGATTTTGTTTCTGGACTTCCCCGTTCTCCAGGCGGGAAGGATGCGATTTGGGTCATCGTGGACAGGTTGACCAAATCGGCCCACTTTCTACCATTCAAAGTGGGTACGTCTACAGAGAGACTAGCAGAGATGTATGTGCGCCAGATAGTCAGACTGTATGGAGTTCCAGTGAGCATAGTATCAGATCGGGACAATCGCTTTACTTCGCATTTCTGGAGGAGTCTGCAGGCTAGCTTGGGCACCCAGCTCAAGTTTAGTAGTGCATATCACCCGCAGACAGATGGTCAGTCAGAGAGGACCATTCAGACACTTGAGGACATGCTTCGGACTTGTGTTTTGGATTTCAGAGGCTCTTGGGAGGATCACTGTAAACCCCCTGATTTTTCAAAATTTTAAAACTTGGAATTTTCACAATTTTCTGGAATTTTTTGGGATTTTCTGTAAATTAAAAACAGGATTTTAATATTTAAATGATTTTTCATTGATATTAAACAGTATTAAAATATTATAAAAATAATATTTTTTGGTGTAAAATGAAAAACTGGACTTAGGACAATTTTTCTGGAATTTATCGGACCCCGGACCTATTTTTAAAACACCTAAAACTATTTATTTATTTATTTAATTAATTAATTAATTATTAATTGTTTTATTATTATTATTATTAATATTATTATTATTATTATTTTTAAAATAAACCCGGCCCGCAGCCCATTGGGCCGGCCCAACTAGACCCAGCCCAGCCCAGCCCTACCGGGTCGGGCCGGGTCTGCCCGAACCCGACCCGCTTGACCCGGCCCCTCTCCCCCTCCCTGTGCCCGCGTCTCGCGACGGAGACGCCGCCGCCGCCCGCTCCGCCCGGCGCTCCGCCAGCGAGCCTCGCCACGACCCTCCCCGACTCCGCCCATCCCGGCCACCCCCTCGGCCACGACCCCCTCCCAGCCCCCTTTAAAACCCTCCCCGTCGACCTCCCCCTCGAACACCACTCGCCGTGCCGACCACCGCCCGACCCCCCCCACCACCACGACGAGCCCGCAGCGCCACCGCCGATGGCAGCCCAGACCCCCTCCCTCATATCCTCCTTCTTCCTCCCTCTCCTCCGCAGCGGAGCCCGCCCGAGCCCAGCCGACATCACCCCAGCGCCGCCTTCAGCGCCGCCGCCGAGCCCGTCGCCGCCGTGCGCCTCGCCTCGCTGCCCCGGCCAGCCGCTCCCCGCCCCAGCGCCGCTTTCAGCGCCGTCCCCGCCGCCGGCCGACTCCCCAAGCCCTAACCCTAACCCTAGATTCTTCCCCTGTGTCCGACACGAGTCGGACACGTGTCGGACACGATCCGGATCCCTGGTTTTCGGGTCCCCTTCAGGTACTTGTAACTTTCGCCTCGTAGCTCTGTTTTCGATTCCGCAAATTGCATTGTGAAGCCTGTATGACCCTCTCGGTGCCCGGACAAACTGTTCGGGGCATCGCGTCCTGTGGTGATCGCACACCGCGATCCAAAAATAGGAAAAAACTAGACTCTGTTTCACCCCGGAACTGAGTACGCCCGGCCAAACGGGACGACTTGGTCGCGCGCGGTCTTCACAGATACGTGCGTGTCGTCGATACGGACGTGCGGGATTTCGCAGAAGCTGATTCGGGTGTGCGTGCACACCGGGGTCAACGCGTATCCGCAGACATCGCCCCGTATTTGACTTTTCTGCAATTTGACCTAACTTTGTGTACACACATCGGATTGAAACAAAACTTACGCCATCAGACTCGTAGCGATACGCTGGTCCTGTGACCCAAGTTTGGTTCGATTCCGAGAACGTTGACGAAATCGCGTGTCGTGGGCCCCACAGGCCCCGCTCGACTGACGATTTTGTGATCGGCTCATCGGAATTCATTTCTGAAAGTTCTGTTGGGTTCGTATCAGCGTTTCTGACTTGTTGACACTAAGTTTGGTGAATTTGGAGACCGTTGACCCTGACGCGTTTTTCGGTGCAAAGCGGGCCCACAGGTGGACCTCATTTTGGCCCGAAACTGTCATTTTTGTCCTTGTCTCCAAATTGGACCCAAGGACAGGCGTTTCTAGCTGATTGATATCTTCTGGATCTGATGGTGATGTTTGTTTCAGCAACCGGAGTACCTCCTGCAAATCCAACTGAAGTCAGAGCCGAAATCAGAGCCGGAACCACAGGCAAGTGTACCTTACCAAAAGTTGCAGCTTGCTACCTATTTCCTGGACTTGGTTATACATCAGTGGGCAAGTAAAGCCTGCCAATTCTCAGATATTTCTGGTTATAGTATTTTACTTGATTTCTTGTGGAATTAAATATAAACCTGTTTAACTGCTTAACCTAGGAAGCGTGCGACGTGCTTAGCGTCCGATCATAGTCGGGTGCCAACCCCGTACGCGGTGTTGGGTACGTCACTTAGAGTTGGACAATCGATACCCTTACTCTTGGTGCTTGTCCTATCAAGTACAACAGAACCCAGGATACTTGACACTATTCATGGACAGGATCTTTTGAGATATTCATGGTGATTCTGTATAGGATACAGACTTTATGGCATTGACATTATGTTCCTAGATACTGTATGACTTGTTGCATTAGATATGATCTTACGTGACATGGACATGGGTCCACATGGACATGGGATATGTGATTACATTGGGTGGGGAGAGACACATAGGCTACAGGCTGTTTTCATATATATATACTATTAGTGTGAGGTCGTAGACTCTCCAGCAGAGCTAGACCCTTTACGTGTTATTACTGCTACCGGCTCCCCGACACAGAGCCGGTAGTGGCTCAGCCTGAGTTCTAGTGATGCTCTCAACTTGCATTTATCACTTAGCTTGTTACATAGTTTACCCTGCTGTTTCATTTAATGCTGCTGCACTGCTTATATTTTGGCTTGTATTATCTGTACCTTGTTATGTCCCCTGAGGACCTGGAATGGACTATGTCCCCAGCTATAGCTGAAGAGATCCATCCAGAGATACCCCGTACCAGAGCACTTCCAGGAGCTGTACCAGGACCTGAAGATGAGCTCGCACCAGAAGACTTCTCCTGAGCACCGGCTTCATATACACAGTATTTCCATTTCAGTATTTTATTTCCTGTCTTTCTTCTTAAATGTAACAGAATAATTCTCGAATTTGTTTCCCAAGATAACCTTATTTAATATTGCTTATTTATTTCCATTGCATTATTCTAGCAATTAATCTGTGGTTGTTCTGTGGATGAAATTAGAAATACCTGAGACTTGTAACCTATTACTGCTAGACTACAGCTTAAGCATGCCCTGATGGATCCATTAAATTGGGTTGTCCATCGGTGCGTGCTGCTGGCCATTGCCACGTGCTCAGTCCCTCGGCATTCTGGGACTGGGGCGTGACAATCACTTACACTTGGTAGAGTTTGCTTACAACAACAGCTACCAAGCCAGTATCGAGATGTCACCTTTTGAGGCGTTGTATGGGATGATGTAGGTGAGAGAGCTTTGCTTGGCCCGGAGATGGTGGTTGATGCGGCAGAGAAGGTCAAGCTCATTAGAGATAGACTTCGGGTGGCGCAGGACTGGCAGCGGCATTGGACCGATAGCCACCGGAGACCTTTGGAGTTCGAGGTATAGCTTAGAATCTAGATTTTGTTCTTGTGTTTGCTGTGATTGCTTGTTTTAGACTAAATGCTGAGACTTTTTTGTGCTAGGTTGGAGATCTGGTGTTCCTGAGGATTTCTTTGACGCGGGGCACTATTCGCTTCGGTAGAGGCTGGAAGCTTAGCCCACGTTTCGTCGGACCCTTCCGTGTTCTTGAGAGGGTCGGCGCCGTGGCGTATAGGCTTGAGTTGCCGCCTACGCTGGAGGGAGTTCATGATGTGTTCCACGTGTCGCAGTTGAGACGGTACGCGGCGGATCCCAGTCACGTATTGGATCACTCGGAGATCGCAGTGGGCCCTACTCTTAGCTATCCAGAGCAGCCGGTGGAGATTCTGGATCGGCGGGAGAAGGTGTTGAGGAACCAGACTATTCCCTTGGTTCGCTTCGCGTGGAGGCATCACTCTCCAGGGGAGTCGACCTGGAAGAGGGAGGATGAAATGCGCGAGCGATACCCCTATCTCTTCGAGCCCTGAGGTATGGTTCTTTTCTTTGCATTCCTGTCCTAGTTTCGTCTTTTAATTTCGAGGACGAAATTATTTTAAGGAGGGTAGACTTGTCACTACCCAATTCTAGAAAATAGGATATTTTTTTTATTTTTATTTGATAAATAGTGGATTGTATTTAATTAATTATATTTATATTATTTAGTGCTTATTTTATTTTTTTTAATGATTGTTTTAGGGTTTTGGCTAGCCTGGACCCATGTCAGACCCTAGTGGACCCATGTCCGACCCAGCCCACACCCTTATGAGAATTATTTTGGGGCTTAGATTTATTATTTTATTTTTAGGAGGTTAGTTGGAGAGATTTGGAGCTAGTTTGAGTGCTTTTGGAACCCGGAACCCGAAACCAAGTGAGTAGGGGCGTTTTGGGAATTTGGTGACTTATGTAACCTCTTTAATTACACTTGGCCGGCCCCTACCTACCCCCACCCGTGCAAAACCAGCAGCCACAGCAGCCATTCTTCTTCTTTCCACACTTCTTCTTCTTCTCCACTTCTTCTTTCTTCTCCTTCTTCCTCCAAAGTAAGTTTTCTTCCATTTTTCTTCTTTCTTTCTTCCATTCCTTCTCCTTATGCTAACCCTCACCTTGCATTTTCCCTAACCTAGGTGTGAGGAGCTTAGATCTAGTGCGGAAGCTAGATTTGGTGGCTTGGAGCTTGAGGGAGGTGATTTCTAGGGGTTATGAGACTTTGGCCTTGGGATTCCAACTCCCAAGAGGTAAAACCTAACTTTCCCCTTCCTAATTATTTTTGTGTAGTATAATTGGTGTTGTAGAACCTTCCTAGACTCTAACCCTACCCGTAGGAGGAAGTTAGAACTAGTTTGGTTGAGTTTAGAGACTTTGACATTAGGTTTTGTGTCGAATTCGGGTGGAATCCAAATTTGGCCCAATTTTGGGTGATGTCCTAGGTTAGACGGACCTAGGTAGATGTTGTCGGGTGTCTTGAGGGTGAGTGCGTGTCTCCGTTAGGACACGGGAAGCCGCGTCGCGAAGAAACGGGCGTTTCAGGCGAATTTGGGGCTTTTCGTCGTCGCCGATTCTAAGTGCGTGCGCGTTTCCGCCACGGACCTAGAATCGATGCGGGACCACTTTTTCTAGGATTTAGACATCGTGTAGAGCGTGTGGGTAAATTTTGGGCCAATTTCGAGTTCGTTTGGTGTGCATTTCAGGAGGTTTTCCGAGCCGCGCACCACGTGTTCGTCGAAATGACCGAACGGCCATTTTGATTTGGTTTCCTCGTTTTGGGCTTGTGCGCGCGTTGGGTTAGTATCGGGGAGTGTGTGCTAGAGTTTTCGAGTTATATTTTATATATTTTAGGGTATTGGTGAGTGTCGGGATCGTTGGGCGTGAGTGGGGCGTGTGGTTTGTGTGTTGTTGTGTGTTGTGTTAGTGTATATGTGTCTATATATATATATGTATATATTTATATGTATGTGTGTTTATGTATATATATTTATATATATATATGTGTGTATTTAAATCTATGTGCTTGTGTGTGTATATGTCTATGTGTATATATATATGTATATGTGTAAGTGTGCTTGTGTGTGTATATGTATATATATATATATGTGTATGTATATATATCTTAGAGTATGTGTGTATTGGTATGTATATATATATATACATTTGTATTTGTGCATATATATATTAATATAGGTGTTTATATATATTTAGCTATGTATATATTTGTATGTGTGTGTGTGTTTTAGTGTGTGTGTGAGTGTGTTAGTGTGTGTTAGTATATAGATATATAGGTGTGTATATATATGTATCTAGTTATATATATATAGTTATATATGTGTATGTATATATATATAGGGGGTGATATATATGTGTATATGGGAGTGTGTGTGTGTGTGTGTGCATGTGAGAGGAAGGGGGGGGGCAGCCACTGCCCAGCAAGCTACAGCAGCAGCAAAGCTGCAGCAGCAGCAGCCAAGAGCAGCAAGCAGCAGCAGTACCAAGAGCAGCCAGCAGCAGCATCAGCACAAGCAGCAGCAGCAGCAAGCTCCAGGGTAGCGAGGGCTAGTGAGGGAGAAAGAAAGATTGATATATATATATATATATATATGTTGATAGATGGATAGGTAATAAGTTAGATAGATAGATATATCAATAGGTAGATAGTTAGGTAGATAAGATAAATAGATAGTGAGAGAGATAGATTAATAGATAGATAGTTAGGTATTTAGATAGATAGTTACCTAAATAGGTAGATGGACAGTTAGACGGGTAGTAGATAGCTAGATACTTAGATATATATATCTATCTAAGATATAGATATCTATATACCTATAGTTATATATATATATGAGTATGGGTAAGGTAAATGGGTATTTGGGTATATGTGTGTGGATATCTATATATATAGGTATATACATACTTAGATATATATAAATATGGTAGATATCTATATTACCTAGCCTAGATTAATAACTAGGTGCATAATTAGTAGCTAGATAGCTAGCTAGAGGGGTTTTAGAGCGAAACCTCAATACCTTGAGATACCGAGGTATCTCGATACCTTGAGATATTCAAGGTATTGAGTTTCGAGCGGGGTATTTGAGCATTAACCTAGGAAATACTTTGGAGTGATTTTTATATGTTTATATATATATAATTACGCGTGCTAGGTTAGGTTTTAGCGGGTTTAGGCGGGGTGCGTGGCCTAGGACGAGGTATCGGATACCGAGGGTATCCCGGTATCTCGATTAGGCGAGTTTGAGAGTTTAGTAGCTTAATGAGCTCGGTTTGACCTAGAATTTCAGGGGCACCCTAGTTTGACCTAGCTTTGACCATAATTGTCCTCATTGACCATAAAAGTCAACATTTGACCTAGTTTTGACCTAGAGTTGACTTTTTGGACCCCGGGTTGACTTTTTGACCCGAATTTCACCGGTTTGACCCGTTCGACCTAGAATAGCCCTAGAAGCCTGTTTTTAATTATTTTATATCAGTTTAAATGCTTAGAACCCTGTTTAATCCTTGCTTTTCATATTAGGTCCTTGCGACACCGGTCCGGATCTCGATCCCCATCAGTTGCTCAGGACATCAGGCGAGTACCTACCTCTGATAGTTTCCATTTCATGATAGCATTTATATCACCTGTTCTAGAACTGTAATACTTGATTCTGACACATTATTACACGAGCTGGTACTAGTGGATCCCGTTATGAGATGCTATCCCCCTTACCGTGTTCAGCGGGTACTCTATCACGTGTATTTTATCATGTGCTTCGGGTATTGATTCTCATGTGCTATCATGTGCTTCTTGTGCTCTCGCCTTCGTGTGTGCGAGATATTATCATGTACGTAGCGTGTTGTGGTTGGATCTAATGGTATTAGTGGGGGAGGGGAGTAGGAGTTGGTTATGTGATCAAAGCCAAACAGTATTCATGTGTATGTCGGTTATACAACTCACGCATAACGGAGTTATCGTAGTATTTTTTCATGTGCAACCTAAGCCGATCACATAACGAACTTGTGCTCAAGGCACTTAGCTAGTATTCATGTTTCTCACCTGCAGTTACTTTTCCAGTACTTGTATTGTTCTCCAGTTTACTTTGCAGCTACTTATTGTGCTCCAGCATATATTTATTTCCTGTGCATCTTGATTACTTTTCTATTGCTCGTCATATACACCTTACCATGTATTTGGAGTTGCTTTCAGAGTTATGTACTTTGCTCCAGTCCTGACTGGGCATATTTTTTTCCAGAGGATCCTGAGGACTATTGCCCGATGTTCTACGGGCCGGGTGTTGACGACTGTTGTGACCCCGTGATCGAGGAGGAGTATGCCGAGGAGACGCCTATAGCATCCTAGTTAGCTAGGTGGGTTTCCTGGGTTGTTCCCAGTGTTGTGTTTTGGATTATTGTACTTATTCTTTTGTGGCTGTGAGATGTTGTAGCTATTATGGCCTTGGACTGTATTATTTTGGATTGTCTTGCTCTCTTGGTTCTGTTTCTTTGTTTATATCATATCGTGCTTATATTCTTCCTCTAGATTTTGTGATTGAGATCATTGATATATATATTGCGTGGTTGCCCTCCTTTTGGAGAGGATTTTGATATATATATATTGCGTGGTTGCCCTCCTTTTGGAGAGGTCATGCCGAATTTTTCTGTGAGATATAGATAGATATGGTTGACCTAGAACGGACCTTTACAGCGTTCTACCGTCGATTCTGCGATGTAGGCTGGACGTACCCACGGCTCATGCCCGATTTTTGGGTGCGGGTCGTGACATATATATATATATATATATATATATATATATATATATATATATATATATAGGTTTCAGCGACAGCTGGAGAGTGTCGCAACAACGAGCGTCGCAACATCAGAGAAATAGCAACTGCGGCAACCGCTTTTCAACGATAGCAGTCAGCGACAGTTGCAGGAAACTGTCGCTGAAACAACAGTGTATCAGCAGAGTATTAGAAGTTTCAGCGACAATTTTTAGTGACAGTGCAGGAAACTGTCACAAAAACTGCAGTGTATCTATATACACAGTAGCTTCTGCGACAGTAAACATGGACTTTTAATGGGAGTTTGGCAGTTTTTAATATATTAGATATTAATATATATATATATATATATATATATATATATATATATATATATATATGTATATATATATATGATAATTAATATATACGTATATATGTTCCTAATTTTCTAATTGAGTTTTAGTATACTATATGTATAATATATTTAGTTGTAGCATATAATATTATTGGAATAGTTAGTATATTTTAGTTATCTATTGTTATGAGTATCTTTAGTTATATATATTATATATTTGTAGGTATTTATGTATGTACGTATATATGTATTAGTATTTAGTGTGTAGTTAGTAGTTAGTATTTATTCTATTTAGTACATACTAGAAGTTATATTGGATTGATATATATATACATATAGTTATTGATGAATAGTTAGTATATATATGAAGATTTTGGCAATTACCTTGAGATACCAAGTTAAGTATCAAGATATACCAAGGTATGAGTAGTAGGTATTGACATAGTAATAGGATAGTTGTAAACTAATTATGGGTGGGTATTAGGTGACTAAAATAAGGTATATAATATGGTATAAATACTACATACATGGTAGTTTATAGTTATAGTTGGATAGTTAATATATATATATATATATATATATATATATATACTAGAGTGATATTACCTTGAGATACCAAGGTAAATGCCAAGGTATTAAGGATATCCAAGGTTTTGGATTTGGGTATCAAGATAGAGGTTTAGTATTGCGATACCAAGTTGGTTTAAAACCAAGATAATCATTTAGCATTTGTAATTATGATTTATATATTTAATATTGCTTTATTATAGATATGTGATATTTACCTATTGTTTGCGTATCCTGAGAATTTGAAGAACTGCTCCAAGATGCTGCCCATGCTCTGCTTCACTCCGACTGTACACCAAGATGTCGTTGATGAACACTATCACGAACTTATCCAAGTAAGGCATAAAAATACGATTTATGAGATCCATAAATACTGATGGCGCATTGGTTGCTCCCAAGGGCATTACTAGAAACTTCTAATGGCCATATCTTGATCTGAACGCCGTCTTGGGTATATCTTGCTCTCTAACTCTGATCTGATGATATCCAGACCATAAATCAATATTCAAAAACACAGTCGCTCCACTAAGCTGGTCGAACAAGTTATCTATCCGAGACAATGAATACTTATTCTTGATGGTTACTGCATTGAGGGTACGATAATCAACACATAATCATGACGTACTGTCCTTCTTCTTCACAAGTAGCATCGAAGCTCCCCAAGGCGATCCACTAGCACGAATGAATCCCTTGGTTCTCAACTCTTCAATTATTTGGTACAAGATTTCTAACTCTGAAGGTGCCATCATGTAGACTCTCTCTGATACTGGGGCTGTTCCGGGAAGTAGATCGATGGTATACTTAATCTCTCTTTCTGGTGGCATGCCTGAAAGTTCTTCTGAAAATACATCTGGGAATTCATCAACAACTCTGGGGAATAGTACTTCTTTCGCTACTTCCATTCTTAAGGTTGCTAGTGAAGGCTCTGTCTCGCCTTTAGAAAATAAGAATTTATCTTCTCGGGGAATACGAAAGATAACCTTGCCAGCACAGTAACCTTACCAGCACAGATATCTATCGTCGCGTATCGAGCATCTAACCAATCCATGCCTAAGACGACGTCATAATCTCCCATAGGAAATTCTATCAATCTGGCAAGAAATTCTCGCTCGTACACTATGACTCGACACGATGCATAAACCTATCGACTGCCACGATACCGTTACCAGTAAGTATATTGAGTCTTACTGATAAGAATTCGGGTTTCAAACCAACTCATGTCATAAATTGTGCAGACATAAAAGAATGTGATGCACCTGAATCAATCAATACTGAAGCTGAATAAGAGTTGACGAGAATGGTACCTGCCACTACTTCACCTGAAGCTAACTGCTCTTCCACAATGAGTGCCATTGCCTGATCTCATCCTCTCGGTGCTGGTCCTCTCTGTTGTGGACCTCCTTGCCTGACCTGTGCTTGAGCTTGGGCCTGCGCATACTATTGTGGCCTTTGTTGCTGGTATAGTTGACATTGGGTCGGCAAAGGCCTCTGACCTTGGTTCTGCAGAACCAGCACTGGAGCCCTATACTGTGGTCCTGACGGAGAAGACGATGATAAACTGGCTCTAGGTGGGAAAGATCCCACTCTATGTCCTGGAGCTCCATAGGCTAAGCACAATCCTTGTGCTCTGCGGTATTCATAAAATACGTTTCCAGGTTTCCCACAATGAGAACACCCTACTGAAGAAGATGTCCTCTGCTGCTGGGGTCGGGTTGGTGTCGTTTGCTGGACCGAGGCTGTTGATGCTGGCCTCCTCGAAGATCCAATGGTTAAGGTCCTAAATGCAGGGGCTGGTGCTGATGACTGGGGGTAAGGACCTCCAGAGGTGTGGGTCATCTTCCTTCCTCCAGTTCTATCCATAATCTTTTGGGAGGTATACTCATGCCTCATTGCTTCCCGTAATATGGCATCGAAAGTATAGAATGCATGCTGTTCTACTGTCAATATGATCTCCAGGTGTCCCTGCTGGAATCTTCTAGATCTATCCAATTCGGTCGCCACCAAGGTGGGAGCAAACCGACTTAGTCTGCAGAACTCTGCCGCATAACCGTCGATAGTCCTGCCATCTGCTTCAAGTTGTTAAACCTTTACTGAAGATCATAACGCGACACTGCGTCAAAGTAACTCATCTGGAACCTCTTGCTGAAGACGATCCAAGGGATGGGTACTGCTAGAGTAATCATCTGAGCTGCACCCTAGTATCGGGACAAGTCTAGCAATTATAGTCGAACTATTATTACTTGCTCTCTGTCAGGCACTCCGGCTGCCTCTAGGATAGCTTTAGTGTCCTAAATACATGAATCTGATGCAATTGCATCTTCGGTACCATAAAAATAGAAGGGTTGAAGGCGCTTGAAGTTGTTTGCTGAGTTGGGGGCACAATGTCCGCCTCTCTCTAAGGCCTCATGTACTGACTAGGTGAGAGCGTCACCCCGTCTCTCTTGAGATGCTAGTAACTGCATGATGATCCCTATCCGGGCCTGTGTATCACTTTCTGCATTGTAGGTACTGGCGGGACTACCATTGTGAGTACAACTGGTGGTTCTGGCAGGACTGCCAGTGTGAGTACAACTGGTGGTTCTAGCTGGATTTGTTGTTCCACATCTTGAGCCATCTGGACTCTACTTCAGAATGTTGCAGCTGAACCGCAAAGAGATGTTGACCGGCTGGTGGTTGTCCTACTACCGAAAAACTCTAGCTGGCTTATCGGAAGGACCAGGAACAGTGTCATTGAAAGATAGAGAACACTAGGATCAAATCAGAAGAATAGGATAGATCGAGGATCAAAGTAGATATTGAATCAAGATTTCTGGGATACAAATTCGATACTGGAGGAGATCAAGGAGTAGCATGATTGAGACATCTAAACAATGATAAACCCCCATACTTCTTAATTTTTAGATCTGTATGGGCCACCACTTAAACCGTGTCACGCCCCAAAACCAGAATACTGGAGAGCGGGGGCCGACAAAGCTAGCTACGTACACCAGAGTACTCTATACCCCGAGATACGGTCACGACTTTCTACACATGTGAATGTTTACTCTACAATCCAACAATCATTCCTGGGTCAAGGTCAAAGTTGTCTCAATCTCAAGCAAGCAACAAGTTACAAGAAGTATAATCACCAAACATATAATAGTAAGGCGTCCCAAACTATACATAGATAGATGATCATGAAGCTAGTTACCAAAATGAAGAACTAGCAGAGTGCAATATTATATGATCAGCTATAGCTATAGTCTAGAATATGCTTTACATGTAGGCCCACAAGCTAGAATGACAAGTATCAAAACACGAGCTAAATACGTGTTCGATGGCTAAATAACTCAAAGTACAAGTATAAGATCAGGTGGGTGATGAAGAAGAAACCCACTCAAGTCCTCGGGTGTTCCTCGTATTCACCATCTAGAGGCGGGATGTACGAGAGATCCTGTGGTGTTGCTTCAAAATCTGGTCATACAAAACTAGTGGAGCCAACTTAGGAACTAAAACCAACATGCAAACATTCAATAGCATAAGAAAATATAAATAAGAGCAATATGTAAATAAGCAGTTTAAGCAGTTTCAGGATTCAGTAACGGGTACAGTTCAGGATTTGTAACTGGGTAATCCAAGAAAAGACTGAAAAATATGCAATCACGGCCAATCATGACCTACGTCTTACTACCATTAACTAACTAGGGTTATCACAATCTTGGTTACTAACAAATGCAATTGAGATTCCATACAGCCACATGCCCTGCAGACTATCTGGGTTATCCAGATGTAATAGTACATAACATAGATTAATTAAGTATATAGTATTTTTCTGGTAAGTTATAACACTCGAAGGTGTACTAGAAGTGTGCCCACTCGGCGGAGAGCTCCAAATCTATCAGGTGTCGCTGGGATACCGAAATTGCATGTAGCCAATAAATCTCTCTAGATGCTTCTAGATAATTATTCTAGTTATTAACTTAGGCAAGTTATCAATGATTCCTGACTGTGGTGCTCAAGAATCTGCCTTAGACATGATGTAAGACTGAACGATAACTTGACAAGTACAAACAGGACAGGGACAAACAAGCAACCACATGAATTATCTTATCAGTACAAGCATTTCAGTTCTTGAGATTCTAGCATGTCAGGAGTGAGCTATGCCGATCCACTATCCGGTTTATCAGTACACGTCAGGTATCTGGAGTCAGGGATCAAGTTCATTAACTACAAGTTAGGTACCAGGAGTTCTCAGTTTAATAGTGCCATTACATTTCATGTTCCGGGTATTCCATGTTCTGGTAAGTGTAGCATCCAGGTTATAAGCAACTTGGAAATAGCATGCATAATATGAATTTAACTAATTGGGCCAAGCACACGGAGTAAATAATCCATAAGAGAACATATAATAAAGGAAAATATTGCTACTATAAGTGCTAGAAGTGCAGGAAATAAGCTGGCCACAGGCAAGAAATAGGCCGCATGCAAGGAACTGGCCGCATGTAGGAAGCTGGTCGCATGGATCAAACTGGCCGCATGGATCATCGCAAGGTCCACTCCTCGGGACAAGGGTTGAGTGACGGGAATAAATACAAGGCCAGAAAGTGACTGAAGTGACTAGCCAATAAAGCATGTCAGAGAAGCGACCGATGTGACTGGCCAATAAAGTGTATCAGAGAAGAAAATACAAATTTAGGGGAATTGTGCCAAGGCGGCGCTGAGTCATGTATTAGAGGAAAAAGAGGAATACATATCTCGGGCCGCATGGACAATTTTGGCTTCATGCTCCTCTGGGACGCATGGACTCAGGAACTTAGAAAATTTTCTTTCGTTCAAGTTTCATGCATTTGGTCAAGGGACGCATGTGCAGATTCAGTTATACGTCCAACAAGTTGGCTGCATGCTGAGTTTGGAGCGAGGAGTCCGGGCCGTATGCAAAGCAGGCCGCATGGAGCTCCTTCGTCCAAGAACAACAAGTTTCAGTCATGAAAAAGCTCAAAGTCCTGAAAATGTGATTCTCCATAAAATCCTCATTTCCAGCCCAAATCCAGAGAAGTAAAGTTATAAACCACTTGAAATCAGATGCTCTCTCACATAGAACAACTAGTTTTGGAAAACAATAACTTTTAAGAGATCAAAACAATAAAATGTCAAGAACATATTAAACTAAAAATATAGATCTAGTCCAACCAAGCTATCAAAATCGAAAATACCAAGAAGTAAACATGCATGGAAGTTCATAGAGCACAATATAGACTAATAAAATAAAAGAAATCCACAATAATAAAAAGTGCAAGTTCTTCCTCATTGGCAAGATGTACTTGCCTAGAACCACCACTCACTACTATCACTACTACCAAGGAAAATGGGAGGGAGAGCCGATCCTGGGTTGCTCTCGGCTAGAGAGGAGGGGAGAGGAATGGAAAAGAAAATAAAAAGAGGAAAAAAGTGAAAGAATGGGGAAGAGAGAGAAAGAGAGGGGTTATATAACAAGGATGGTTAACACTATTCACAAATCTAGAAATTATATGAGAGCAGTTAGAGAAATCCAAAAAATGTACGGAAAGCAATATACAGCAATATCACACATATACAAGATATGAACATGAAAAATATACGCGATAGTGAGACGAGTTTCACACGGTGAACCCTCAACAGTCATAGCAAAAACTTATTCTTGTTGGGGGGCTCCAGCTGCTGGTGGGGCCTGATTGTGTGGTATATGTGTCGCGAGTTGAGGCTTCATGCAGTTTCTTGCAAAATTTTGGTTAGATCCACAGTTCAAACACTGGTTCAATCTTCGTTGGCATTCTTTCTGAAGGTGTCCTCTTCTCCCGCAAAACTAGCAAGTTGGTACATCTTGGATTTGGTACGATGATGCTCTTTGTTGTTGTTGATGTGCCAAAGGATGTCTTTCAGGTCCTCCTGATGTCTTCGGTGCTGAAACTATAGGAGAAGCTCATCTTTGATCAGCTGTTCCCTCACTGTGTATGGTCTCCTAAATCTTGGCGACACTCAAAACATTTGCATGTGTAGTATAGGCTACCGTGCCTGTCAACTGCCTCAACTCAAAGTTCAGGCCTCTATGGAATCACCTGGCCCTCTCCTCTACATCCTGGACTAGTGAGGGTGCGAACTGACTTAGCCGATTGAACTCAGCATCATACTCATCGACCGTCATGGATCCCTGCCTCAGGTTGGTAAACTTGTTCTGCATATGAAACTTGACCGATGTAGGGAAGAACCGGTCGTTGAACAACCTACTGAACTCCTCCCAAGGTATATTCGTTCCCAGGCTGCTTTCCTTCTCTGCCCACCAATGATGTGCCAAATCCTCTAGCTGTAGTCGAATAGTTGCCACCCACTTCTCCTTCGGCAGCTCTGAAGCCTCAAGCATGTTCTTCGTCTTCACCATCCAAGCAGTAACCTCACTAGGGTTCTCAGTATCCTTGAAAGGCGGAGGGTTCATCTGCCGAAACTTGTCTATAGTTCCCCCTTTCTTCTGGTTTAAACTCTGTTGCATCAACTCATTTTGTTGCCATTGGGCATGCATCATCCCCTGGAAGAATTAACATTTGCATTCCATCCAACTGTTAGGGTTGCGACTGAAGCGGTGTATATGGCGTCTGCGGAGTAAATTGGGGAGGTGGTGGAATATCGTCCCTTCAGAATTCCAAGGTGTGCGGATGTGGTTGGTTGCTCTGCTGAGTGGTTTGGCCTCCAAGTGGTTGCGGAGTTCCGTTGGTGTGTGTTGCAACGACAATTGGAGGAGTGTCCATAGGAGTCATACATCCATTTTGTGGGTCTATCTTTCTACATAAACAATAAACATTAGTACGGACAAGAGCAACACATGATGCAAGCAAAGGAATCAACTTGAAGCCAAAAATAGAGATCAAGAACGAAGAAAGACATATGGATGAGATCCTAAAAGTCTACGCCTATTTGCAGGCCCGCTCGGTACAGTAACGTAACCAAAACGGCTAACGAGACCTGCATGGGCCACCACAAAAAATTATGTCATGCCCCAGGCCCAAAACTCACGGGACTAGCACGTGACTTGGTTAGTTGGTACATGCTCGAGGGCTACCCTTCCCATGAAAACCCCTCAATCATGCACTTACGCTGTCTATACAGGTCTCACGTACCATGTATAAGTCACATGTATTTTCTATATCTCATCCACAATATATTAACAAAGAAATTCATAAGTGAATAAAGTACTGTAATAAGTTGACAAGATCAAAGTGAAGCAAAGATAAATAGTCCGGTGGAGACAAATCCACTGCTAGAAGACAAATTATTGAAAGGAAAGTAAAGGGAATAACGAAAATATAATGAGCCCTTGCTCATACGAACTCAGGTGGGTCGATGTCCTCGTGATCTGTACTGGGTGCTCCTGCGTCGGGTCCTGATCCGTAAACTTTTGGGTATTCCTCGTCTATACCTGGAGAATGGTTCAGGTCCTCAAGGGACATAACATGATACATAATATATATGCCAAAAATATGCAGTAAAACATGCATGAAGTGAGACAAATAATACAGGCAACAACTACAGTTAGACGTACAATTAATAAGGACTCAATATACCATAACACCATAGGATGCTCTTGGTACGATATTATCTCAATACCGTAACGCCATGGGACGCTCCCAGTCTTGAGGTGGTAGAACAAGTCTCTAATACCGTAATGCCATGGGACACTCCCGGTCCTAGAGATAACATAAGCCAATATAGCAATCGATCTCTCCTAGAGACTCGGATCAAGTCAAACTCAATAGATCGGAGATATAGGACTAAGCATGTACCATAATAATACACACAAGAAAGAACCAGTAATATATGGAGGCAAATAACGTACGTGCGCGTAAAGTAAGAAAAGAAGCTAAAGCAGCAGTTAATATACCACGAACATAACCAGCAGGTGACTATATGACAAAAGAAATGACGAGAAAGGAAGCATGCAAATACTGTACATAGGACAAGGTATACTTGCCTGGGATTCTCGTCTGAACTGAGGTCGACGGTATGAAGGTTAGGTTCCAGGCTTAAAATAATCCAAGGCCTACCAAAAGTATATATATAAATGCCAGGATTAATATTTAACACGTGTTTACCAATAATGAGTTATATCTATTTCTTAATCCTTGCACCAACACTACAGTACTTAGGCCAACCATTAATCCTATACTTGGACGTTGATGAATATTTATGTTTTGATCATCATCAATAAATGTACAATAGATGGTCTCAGTGTTCTGTCTAAATAATAAGTAACAAATAGGTTAAAAGGTGTGGGTTTCAAATAAAATATTCCATAACTATTTAATTAACCTTAATACATTTGTGCTATAATTAGGCCATTAATTAATTCAACTATAACATTTAAATATATGATATGGGGTCTAATGTACAATTATCTAGGTTTTAGGGGCCCTTTTTTATAAGTTTTCCATACTTTTTATACATCATGCACGTGAATTCCTAGCATGAAAATGCTAGCTATAGGTAAATAGTAAACTATGATTTACTATACTCTTTACTTTTCCTATAATATATGGACATACTGACATGTGTTAAGAAAAAGTGGATGAGAAGGGACAAGGCAATATTGTGTGAATACCAACTATTTACTACTCATTCGTCTATGTGCACAGTGTCATCTATTCATAAGTATTACTGTGCATTGCGCATACTTCTTCTTACGTGCACCTAGGAATCTTATATACAAGAACAGAACACCTACAAAAATTTCTTCTTCGTGAACGTACGAATTTTGTATTCACTGTTGCTGCTACTATTACTTACTCCTCTTCTTCTAGTTCGTTTCTATATAAAGAAGGGTGGCACGGACTCGAACGCTTAGCAGCGGAGGTGGAGGCGCGGCATGGGACGTCCGGTGCTGCTTGCCGAGTGTGTACGGGCGGTGACGGCAGCAGAAGTCGACGGTTTGCGGTGGACGCTGCACGCTAGTCTGGAGGCGGAGGACGGGATCGGCGTTGGCGTCGGAGGCAGTCACGGCCGGGAGCTGTGGTATCCGGAGCGGCGCACGGAGAGCGGGTTGCTTGCCGTCGAACTCGACCGGCTGTGGCAAGGGTGCGAAAAAGGAGGTGGGGATGGTAACGAAGAAGGGAAAGAGGAGAATGGGAGGGAGAGTGGAGACTGAAGATGATGATGGTATTGTTGGAGAAATGGGATGGGAAATTTATGGAGTTTAAATGCATGAGAGCATTTCTCATGGAAGTTGCACGAAAGACTCAGTAGAGTGGAGAGTCACAGTAACTGATTTGTTGCTTCAGCTGTCCCTTGGGTTATAATAGTGGTTCGGGTACAAAATGGATTGAATGGGTTTGCTACCAATGAGTTATGGACTAAAGGTAAATGATAATGGGCTAAAATTTAATACCAAGTAATTATACTGGGGCTAGTAATATTATAGCTAATTTATATATATCTATACATTCATTCATACATACATACTAACAATTATATAGAGATGTTTATAAATAAATAAATTAAGAAAAAAAAAAGAGGATTTACAAATATTTAATCTGGGTAATTTGACGACGAAGATCGAGTACTGCAGCCACTCATTTACTCCGTTGACGGTCCGACGAGGGAATGATGGATGCTCCCTTCTCTTCTCTCTCTCTCTCTCTCTCTCTCTCTCTCTCTCTCTCTCGAGCTTGTGTGCACGTATGTAGCTCGTCAGGAAGGGTAAAGTCTCTCTAAAGCAGAAAATCTTGCCCGCCCCCATGGAACGTCCAAGTTTCTCATATTTATAGCCATCATGGTGATGGGCTATATGTGCCACATATGCTTCTGTTTGGTGGCCGCAGGGGGCTCCTTCAACAGAACGCGGTTGCAATTGTGGGCGCATTCGATGGCCAGTTTTCCACGTGTACTTCATCCTTAACAGGGTGTAGTTAAGCCCAGGCCGAGCTGCCACGCGGGCGTTTGTTAGGATTTGTTATTGTTGAGTATATGGGCGGTTCTTGCCTTTTGTTTGCGTGACTTGGTCAGCTTGACACGTGACCCACATTTAGTTGGAGATAATCACTTCAGTCGCAACAAATTTTTTTGTCTCAGGGAACGTTGTCACGTTGGACGCATGGAGTCTGAGACGCATGGAGTCTGAAACGCGTAGGGCCATCGATGCATAGAACGCATGGGGGTCTGGAACGCATAGGGCCAGAGTCGTATAGAACGCATGGACTCTGGAACGCATGGGGCCAGAGATGCATAGAACGCATGGAGTCTGGAATGCATGACCAAAGACGTACGAAACACATAGAGTCTGGGACGCATGAGGCCAGAGATGCATGAAACACATGGAGTCTGGGACGCATGAGGCTAGAGACGCATGGACTCTGGAACGCATGTGGCCTCGTACACGTGGCGCTGCGCGTCTGTCAGAAGTCATTATTAGTCTGACGAGAGCTTTTTGTTGTTTAGCGTGCTCGCGTCTTTCGAGGCGTTCAGAAAAATATTTTTGTCCGGATTCTGTGTCAGACATAATCTTTGTGTCAGGCCTTTATGAGGCCAATATTTGGGGCCCATGGATGCTGCTTTTTTTTGGCCGAATGGTCATCCTACGACCTGATTTCTTCTGAGTCGGCCTTTGGGGCGCATGTTTGTTTGAGCGCATGAAAGCTAGATTTTCTTTGCTTCTACAGGTTGTAAATGAAGTATTAAATTATTATCTATACAAAAGTTTAGGTTTCACTATAAAAGTTTTTTTTTTCCAAAAAATATCCTTATCTATATTTACTAATTAAAATTATTTATTAATTTAATATGAATAGTTAGATAATTACGTATTTTCAAATAATTAAGGAGGTTATTTGCTCTTTCCAAATAGTAAAAAATTAAGAAGGGACTTTGCTCTTTTCACATAGTAAATTTTTTTTAAAGACTATTGTTTGGTCTTCTCAAATAATATAAAATAAGTGCAATGAACGTGCATATATACTAAGGCCCAGAGCCGGTCCTGATACTGTAGAGCTCCGGAGGAAAAAATATAAAATGGGTCCCTTATGTATTCCTACAAACTAAACTAACAATAAATATCAAAATATTTTTGAAAAGCTTCTTTTGACATTATGTGAAGCAAATTCATCAATAATATTTTTAAATTTAATTTTTTCCATTGTACCATTCTTTATACATAAGATTTCCAATCCATTTAACCTTTCTTGTGACATAGTTGACCATAAATAAGATTTTTTACATTTTTTATTTTAAGACCGGGAGAGATTCTCCAAACGTTGTCCATGGTAAAGGAAGGGGAGGGGGTAGGGAGAGGTGTGGTGTGGGGGTTCTTCTTTCCTTGTGTTTATTACTAGAGGCTTTCAAAGAAACTGAGTGTTTGATTACAATTTAAATTCTTTCTGCAGTCAAACTTCCTTTTTTCTGACATAATAACAAATTACGAGGCTAAATTACAATTTTATAAACTCAACTATTAAAGTTTTTTTAACTTGATACCTCAACTTTTATAGGTATCAACTTGATACCCTAAAATTTATAAAAAAAAAGATAAAACTATCCCCCTCTCCTCCTACCGGCTGCACAACCTCCAGCCCCGCAGCCAATCCCCTTTCCGCGTCGCGCCCCGAACCCTGCCCTCTCGCTCTCTCTGCCGCAGGCTGCTGCTGCCGTCGCTATATGCGGAGAGAGAGGAGTTGGGGGAGAGGTTGGTGGAACCGAGGGGGGCCTACGAGGGCGGGGGACGGGGGGGGGGGGGGGGTGTAATGTCCCATTCCGCGAAAAGGCATTACGTTGGAATTATAGATGTATCAGACCGATGGAATACAAGTGGTATGGGAAATTGAGATGCTTGGTGTGATGATGTTGTATTGCTTAACTTGGTCGGATGTGATATCTTATGCGACATGGTTCGAATGTATGATTATGCCAAGTTAGAAGACTATGCATTGCTTCAGATCATTTTTGAGGGATCGTAGGTGAATGTGGGATCGTGGCATGGAAACAATATTTATATAAGTGAGTGGATATCTCCCTTAATTGTGGTTTGGTACCACCGGGCCACGAGAAGGTCTGTAAGTTGGGACCTGTGGGTCACCAACCGATATGAGAATGAGCAAAACAAGAAGGATCAATAATGCAAGACTTTACTTACATTTTTTTACCATACAATTTATGCTTAGATTTTATTTGGATAGTCGTTGCAAGGTCAGGGACAACTTGTGCACAAGGTTTGGTAAGTTTTCTCAAACGAGATGTACCGGGACACCGGGATCGTTCGGCCTAGGAGAAAACATAGTGCTTTGGTAGCACGGGTATAAACGAGACATTCATTGGGGATCGTAACCTCATGGATGGTGTTTCGTACGCCTTTCGATGTCCTATATGGGATGTCCATCGTGGTGTGAAAGCATATCACCAATGACCTCATGTAGTTAGGCCGCATACTAACGAGAATATTTATGCAGGCTTAACATTATCTCTTTAAGAATTATTCGTATTAATTCTGTTGTGGCTAATCCTTATTTTGTAGGGATACGATGAGTGGGCTGTTGGTAAGAATCGCCGTTAAGAGATATGTACATATTTCACATATATTCAATATATACTGCTATTTCCAAAGTTTATTTCATTATGCTGCTGAATACTCTGATCATTGAAATGAACCTAGTTCATAATAGAAAGATCACTAAGTTAATATGCATGCTTTTCACATGAATACTTAGTATCGGTTTAGACGAGTGGGCTAGTTTTTGCTCACCAGTACGCGATATGTACTGACCCACGTTTGTGGGCATCCCCAGGTACTCAACATTGGAGAGTGACTGGAACAGTTCCGAGGCATCGAAGCATTGTTGGGGCGCACATAAGCTCTTCTTCCATTGGAGGCATCTTCTATTATAAAGGGCATAATGTATGGGATAGTGTAATTCAGTGTGAGATTGTAAGCCAAGACGACAAATATTAATGTAAGCCAATTGGCCAAAGTATCAGTTGTATTTGAGAGCTTTGTAAATTTTTTGTTAGCCATGTACTCAATTATCATTATCAATAAAGAGAAGCTTTTCATTATATTCTTTGTGACTTCAGTTTTGTCTGCTTAATTTTGCTGTGAAGTCGTTGTTTCTGAGATATACCATACCTTGTCTATCTTTTTGTCGTATACAAGTAAAATCTATGCTTGTACGACATCATGCTCGTGGATACTTTTGGTTCTTCGGAATCAGGGCATGACTAATTGGTATCAAAATACGGTTAATGCGTTCTTGGACTCGACAAATTCTAAATCAAAAGTTGCTTCCACTATTACTCAATGATGCCTTTGCGGATACTCAAAGTTGCGCTAGTGACTATTCAAAATCTCTTCTGCAATTAGTCACAATCGTCTCAGTGCGTATTCAAAGTTGTCTTTTACGAGTATTCAATGTCGCTTCTGCGATTATCGAATTTGCATATATGATCGTTTTGTGTTGCTTTCGCTATTGTTCGAAAGTGTTTCCGTAATCGAGAATATTTGATCTCTTGGCTACACTCACTGAATGTTCCATACAATGAGCCTAAATATTGTGATGCCCTATTTATTGTTGTCACACCCCAGTCCCAAAATATCAAGGGACTAGACACGCGACAATGGCCAGCAGCACACATCGATGGGCAAACCCAATTTAATGGACCCATCAGGGTGTACTTATGCTGTAAAATAACATTATGGGCAATGGTGCTAATCTCATCCACAGAAATAAATACAAACAATATCAGAAATATAAATCAACAACAAGTCTCAATAAAATATATCTTGGGGAACAACCCGAGGATAAGTCTGAAATAATGGTTCAACAGACAAGAATAAAGAGTAAACAACAGCAAATACTGAGTATAGAATAAGCATATACTCAAAAGAAATCCTCTATTATCACCTCGTCCTCGGGGATCGACTCAGTTCCAGTGCCTGCTCCTGTTCCTGTTCCTACTCCTGCTCCATATACCTCTGGATAGAACTCTTCTGCTATATCTGGGGACATAATTCGGATCCAGGTCCTCAGGGGACATAACAAGGTACAAAATAACTCAAGACAAAATAACTGCAGTGCAGCAATAAATGAATCAATAAGGTAAACTATATAACCAACTAAGTGATATGCAAGATGAGAGCATTAGTCATACTCAGGCTGAAACTACCATAGGCTCTGTGTCGGAGAAACCCATAGCAGCATTTATCTCGAAGGGCCAGAACTTGTGCCAAAGCTCTGTGTCAGAGTCTAAGGCACCTCCATAAAACTACATATATATAATCAGCCTTTAATATGGTAATACTCTCCCCACCCAATATAATCACATGTCTCATGTCCACGACGTCTCATGTCCATGTCACGCAGGATCATGACCTCTAACTGATGCAACAAGTCATAATGATAGCTAAGCACATGCAATATCTATGTCACGAATCATGTAACCTATACAGAATCACCATGAATATCTCAAGAAGATTCTGTCTCATGAATAGTGTCAGGTGTCCTGAGGCATGACGTACTTGATAAGGCAAGCACGAGAATGTATAGGGTCTCGATATCCATGTCTAAGTGACGTTACACAACTCCGCGTACGGCGTTGGCACCCGAATATTATTCGGACGCTAAGTAATGTCACACGGTCCTAGGTTGAACAGATATATTACAGTAATAAATCAAGAGAATAATATGAATCAATTTACTGCAAGTATGGCAATGTACACTTGCTTGGTGCTTGGATTCCAACTGCTGCTCTAGTACCAGCGGGATCGACAGGTACTCCTCCGGTTGCTGAAATAAACGTTACCATCAGGTTCAGAAGATATCAAATAGCTAGAATTGCCTGTCCTTGAGTCCAATTTGGATACAGGGGCAAAAGTGACAGTTTCTGGTAAAAACGGGGTCCACATGTGGCCCGCTTTGCACCAAAAAATGTGTCAGAGACAATATTCGTCAAATTTAGTATTTACAAGTCCAGAACGACGATACGAACCCAATAAAATGTCCAGAACTGGATTCCGATGAGCCGATCACAAAATCGCCCGTCAAGAGGAGCCGTGGGGCCCACGATATATGATTTTGTCAACGTTCTCATAATCGAACCAAACTTGGGTCACAGGACCAGTGTATTGCTACGAGTCCGATGGCTTAAGTTTCATTTCGATACGACATGCGTACACAAAGTTATAACGAGTTCCAAAATAGGGCCGATACAGGGTGTTGTCGATGGATACGCGTTGATTTCGGTGTACACGCACATCCAAATCAACTTTCACGAAATTCCACATGTCCGTATAAACGGCGTACACCTTTCGGTGAAGTCCGCACATGACCAAGTCGTCCCGTTTAGCGGGACACACCCAGTTCGGAGAAATCAGGGTATTTATTTTTCTGATTTTGGGTCACAGTTTGCGATCGCCACATGACGCGATACCCCGAACAAATTATACGGGTATCGAGAGGGTCATGCAGTCTACGCGTCACAGCAGACGGAATGGAAAATAGAGCAGCAAAGAGAGAGAAAGTCACCTGAACAGGGTGCCGAAGATGACTGAAATACGCGTTTCTGCGAGGTGGCGCGACGCGGCACGGCCGGCTTGCTGGCGGCGGCGGCTAGGGCACGACGGAGGTGGCGCTGTGCGGCTGCTATCGGCGAGGTGTGGTCGGGGTTCGTCGGGTCGGGGGTTGCCGGAGCTGGAGTGGCGGCTTGCTGGCGGAGGCGGCTAGGGCACGGGGTCAGCCGGAGGAAAGTTGGGTTCCTCGGGGTACCGGAGGGCGGAGGGCGGAGGAGACGGCGGAGGATGATGTGGTGGTGAGTGGCGGATGGGAGCGGCCGGGCTGGGTCGGGGGGCAACGGAGGCGGTCGGAGGAGTCGGGTCACGGTGAGGGGTGGTGGAGGCTGATGGGGAGATGGCGGTGGTGGGTTTTATAGGGTGGAGCGGGGAGGATGAAGAGTCGGTCGTTGGCGGAGGGGAGACGGGCGGCCGGCCGGTGGGAAGACGAGTCGGCGGATGCGAGCGGACACGGCAGATGCGAACGAACTGGCGGCGGCGGAAGGGAATCGGCAGGGTCGGGGGTTGCTGATTACTGTAGCAGTAATTAGATGGGTCGGGTCGAAGCGGCTCAGGTCGGCTAACGGGTCCGAATCCGACCCGTTAGGAGTTTGGGTTGGGTCGGGTCAGTTAGTTCGGTTTGGTTCTTTTAGTTTAAACCAGTTGGTTTAATCCAATTTAATTGGGTTTAATAAATAACTTAGTTTTTAGGTCTTTAAAAATGGTTCTGGGGTCCAATAAATTCCAGGAAAATTATCCTATGTCTAATATTTTATTTTGCACCCAAAAATATTATTTTCATAAAATTTTAATATTTAATAAAAACATATAAAATTATTTAAAACCAGAATACCTTGATTTTAATTAGTTAAAAATTCCAGAAAAAATTCCGAAAATTTGTTTTTAAATCTTAAAAATTTTAGGGGTTTACAATCTACCCCCCTTAAGAGGATTGCGTCCTCACAATCAAAGAATAATAAAACACAACCGGTCAGAAGAGATGACACGGTTTGTAAAACAGGTTCGAAGCACGTCACAATCAAGAATCATAATCAAGGAGAATCAAAGGATGAGGGTTAAGCAAAACACCTAGGGAAGGAATAAAGTATTTTCCTAAAAAAAATTTTGGTAATTCAAGAGTGAAGGAAATCTGGTTAAAGCAAGAAAACTACAGCTTAGAAAACTAGGTTATCAATTATTAATAAGTTCAAAATACTAGGTTAAGGCTAAGGTCACGAACTAACAGGCACGTGCTAAAGCAATACTAGGAATAGATAGCTATGAATAACTTATGCGCATTTGCTACTCCACGAGTCTGTGAGTCCTCCATTGTCATTGCAAAATCATGTCCGCATCCTTGAGGTGGTACCCTCTGCTGTTGCTGGGCTTGCTGGAAGGGAGCCCGTGGTGCCAAGGGTGGCCTCGGTTGATATCCTTCTGGTGCTGGTAGAGCTTGTCGGATTCTCATTGGTGCTCCTTCTCGACGCTCAGGGCAATCCCTTACCGAATGCTGACGGGATCTGCATGCTAAACACAATCCCAATCAGCGTCGGCATTCCTTGGCGAGATGGCCTGCTTTGCACAATAGTGACAAGTAGGAAGGACTATTACTAGTGGTGTAGATGCTCTATGTTGTGGATTCATCTATTGTCGCTTTGCAGACTCCTCTTGTGATGCTCTGGTTGGTGCTGGCCTTTTTAGGTTGGACTCCCTCCTGGTGACGCGCTCCATGCGTCGGGCTGCAGCAAGGACGTCCGAATAAGAAGTAGGTGCAACGGATCCGATCAGTCTCTGTAGCTTGAAGTTTAGTCCGTCGAAGAACTTCTCAGCCTTTTCTTCTTCTGTCGGGATCAGGGTTGGGGCGAAGCGACTCAGACGAATGAACTCCGCATTGTATTCTTCTACTGTCATATTGTCTTGAGTGAGGCGATTGAACTTGTCCCGAAGTTCTGATCGAGCAATAGCTGGAATGTACATCTCCTGAAAGAGTCTAGAGAACTCTTCCCAAGTGACTCGGTCTGGTCCGAGCCGTGTCTCCTCAGATAGCCACCAGTGATGTGCATTGTCTGTCAACTGCATTTTGACGGCAGTCATCCAATGTTTCCTTGGAAGCTCAGCTGCTTCTAATTGATATTGAGTGTTGGTGAGCCACTCATGAACTTCAGTGGGCTCCTCCTTGCCTGAAAAGGTGCGGGGCTTCAGCTGGCGAAAATTGGTGATAGAGCCCGTCGTTGGCCGTCGTGCTGGTGGGTTCGCTTGCTCCAGTGCGGTTACTAGGCTGCTCCTCAAGTTCTCTGCCTCATGACGCTGAGCCTCTTGTTGAATTTGTTGTTCAGCTTGCATCATTGCGTAGATCATTTGTAATATCTGATGCCCGTCCATAGCCTGCCCTTGTGGGAATACAAGCATTGGTGGAGTAAACTATGGCGAAGGTGGAATGTTATCTCGCCGAAATCTAGAAGCATGCTGATTTGCTTGGTTGCTTCGGTGAGTAGAGAGATCTCCACTCAATGGCGTCACTTCATCTTCTCCGTAGGTGGCAACAACACCTATTGGTGTTCTTGCAAGAGTTTCGTCGTTTGCTCGTGAATCCATTATTCTGCATCAAAAATAAACTATAAGAGGCGCACAGAGGAATCAATGTAGGATGCAAGTCAAGAAATTTTGAATCCAATATAGGGATCAAGAATGATTCAATTAAGTGGATGAGATCCTATAACTTATCCTATCTTTAGTGCAGGCTTGCTCGGTCCCTAAGTTGAAACCGAACAATTTAGTCGTTGACCTGTATGAGCTACCACAAAAACTATGTCACGCCCTAGTCCCAAAATATCGAGGGACTAGACACGTGGCAATGGCCAGCAGCACACACCGATGGGCAAACCCAATTTAATGGACCCATCAGGGTGTACTTAAGCTGTAAAACAATATTATAGGCAATGATACTAATCTCATCCACAGAAAATAAATTCAAACAATATCAAAAATATAAATCAATAACAAGTCTCAATAAAATATATCTCGGGGAACAACCCGAGGATAAGTCTGATACAATGGTTCAACAGACAAGAATAAAGAGTAAACAACAGCAAATACTGGGTATAGAATAAGCATATACTCAGAAGAAATCCTCTGTTATCACCTCGTCCTCGGGGATCGGCTAAGTTCCAGTGCCTTCTCCTGCTCATGTTCCTACTCCTGCTCCATATACCTCTGGATAGAACTCCTCTGCTATATCTGGAGACATAATCCGGATCCAGGTCCTCAGGGGACATAACAAGGTACAAAATAACTCAAGCCAAAATAAATACAGTGCAGCAATAAATAAATCAATAAGGTAAACTATATAACCAACTAAGTGATATGCAAGATGAGAGCATTAGTCATACTCAGGCTGAAACTACCATAGGCTCTGTGTCGGAGAAACCCATAGCAGCATTTATCTCGAAGGGCCAGAACTTGTGCCAAAGCTCTGTGTCAGAGTCTAAGGCACCTCCATAAAACTACATATATATAATCAGACTTTAATATGGTAATACTCTCCCCACCCAATGTAATCACACATCTCATGGCCATGACGTCTTATGTCCATGTCACGCAGGATCATGACGTCTAACTGATGCAACAAGTCATAATGATAGCTAAGCACATGCAACATCTATGTTACGAATCATGTAACCTATACAGAATTACCATGAATATCTTAGGAAGATTCTGTCTCATAAATAATGTCAGGTGTCCTGAGGCATGACATACTTGATAAGGCAAGCACGAGAATGTATAGGGTCTCGATATCCATATCTTGGTGACGTTACACAACTTCGCGTACGGCGTTGGCACCCAAATATTATTCGGACGCTAAGTAATGTCACACGGTCCTAGGTTGAACAGAGATATTACAGTAATAAATCAAGAGAATAATATGAATCAATTTACTGCAAGTATGGCAAGGTACACTTGCCTGGTGCTTAAATTCCAACTGCTCTGGTACCCGCGAAATCGGCAGGTACTCCTCCGGTTGCTGAAATAAATGTTACCATCAGGTTCAGAAGATATCAAATAGCTAGAATTTCCTGTCCTTGAGTCCAATTTGGACACAGGGGCAAAAGTGACAGTTTCTGTTAAAAGCGGGGTCCACATGTGGCCCACTTTGCACCGAAAAATATGTCAGAGACAATATTCTCCAAAAATTTTAAACTTAGTGTCTACAAGTCCAGAATGACGATACGAACCCAACAGAATTTCCAGAACTGGATTTCGATGATCCGATCACAAAATCGTCCGTCAAGTGGAGCTATGGGGCCCACGATACGCGATTTTGTCAACGTTCTCAGAATAGAACCAAACTTGGGTCACAGGACCAGCGTATTGCTACAAGTCTGATGGCGTAAGTTTCGTTTTGATACGACGTGCTTATACGAAGTTACAACGAGTTCCAGAATAGGGCCGATACGGGGTGTTGTCGATGGATACGCGTTGATTTTGGTGTGCACATACATCCAAATTAACTTCTGTGAAATCCTACACATCCGTATTAACTGTGCGCACCTTTTGGTGAAGTCTGCAGTTGACCAAGTCGTCCCGTTTAGCGGGACGCACCCAGTTCCGGGGAAATTAGGGTATTTATTTTCCTGATTTTGGGTCACAGTTTGCGATCGACACAGGATGCGATATCCCGAACAAATTGTACGGGTATCGAGAGAGTCATACAGTCTACGCGTCACAGCAGATGAAACAGAAAATAGAGCAGCAAAGAGAGAGAAACAGTCACCTGAACAGGGTGCCGAAGATGACTGAAATACGCGTTTCTGCGAGGTGGTGCGACGCGGCACGGCCGGCTTGCTGGCGACGGTGGCGGCTAGGGCATGGCGGAGGCGGCGCTGAGCGGCTGCTGTCGGCGAGGTGTGGCCGGGGTTCGTCGGGTCAGGGGTTGCCGAAGCTGGAGTGGCGGCTTGCTGGCGGAGGCGGCTAGGGCACGGGGTCAGCCGGAGGGAAGTTGGGTTCCTCGGGGTACCGGAGGGCGGAAGAGACGACGGAGGACGATGTGGTGGTGAGTGGCGGATGGGAGCGGCCGGGCTGGGTCAAGGGGGCAGCAGAGACGGCCGGAGGAGTCGGGTCACGGTGAGGGGTGGTGGAGGCTGATGGAGAGATGACGGTGGTGGGTTTTATAAGGTGGAGCGGGAAGGATGAAGAGCCGGCCGTTGGCGGAGGGGAGATGGGCGGCCGGCCGGTGGGAAGATGAGTCGACGGATGCGAGCGGACGCGGCGAATGCGGATGAACGGGCGGCGGCAGAGGGGAATCGGCAGGGTCGGGGGTTGCCGATTACTGTAGCAGTAATTAGATGGGTCGGGTCGGGTCAAAGCGGGTCGGGTCGGCTAACGGGTCCGAATCTGACCCGCTAGGAGTTTGGGTTGGGTCGGGTCAGTTGGCTCAGTTTGGTTCTTTTAGTTTAAACCGGTTGGTTCAATCCAGTTTAATTGGGTTTAATAAATAACTTAGTGACTGACTAGACATATGCTGACGTAATTCACCAATCCGTAGTGACTGACTAGTATATGCCACATATGCCCCCGTTCAAGGGAACTCTGCAATCGACCATCTCCAAGGAGCATGGTGCGAAGGTATAAAACATACAAGGAGGGGGTGTCCCATACGTCTACTAGTATCTTTCCCGCCCAATATAGATGTACAAATCGTGAAAACGACGTGGACACCTCCTATTATGATACAAGTCTTAATACAATAAACAACTGAGCTAAAATACCGCTACACGTGTTGCTCACACTGATGGCCAGTCGCACATGAGGCACGCGTTCCTACATGTACTCACTCTATGACGTGTAATGATACGTGTCAAGGCCTGGAAAGTTATATCAATAACTTCACAACTTTTAGGTGGGTCTACTAGACACTAGGTCAGACACAAGTCCTAACGTCAACGCCATCGTTGACTGCACCCGAGTCTGCTCGGACGTGCATATTTATATAATAAATAAATATGTAACTAACAATAACTGAATTTAAACAGTACAACAAGGCAAGGTATACTTGCCTGGCAAGAGAGCTGCAAATATAATGTCCAGATGTCAAGTGCCAAAAGTCAGAAACTATGGCCTCAGAATAAAAGTCTCCGGATGCTGAAATAAACATCACTAACAGTCTCAGAAAATATCAAATAGCTAGAAACGCCTATCCTTTCGTCCAATTTGGACACAGGGGCAAAAATGACAGTTTCCGGTCAAAGCAGGGTCCACATGTGGGCCCACTTTGCACCGAAAAACGTGTCAGGGTCAAAGGTCTCCAAATTTGCCAAACTTAGTGTCAACAAGTCAGGAACGATGATACGAACCCAACGAAACTTTCAGAATTGGATTCCGATGAGCCGGTCACAAAATCGCCCGTCAAGTGGAGCCTGTGGGGCCTACGATACGCGATTTTGTCAACGTTCTCAGAATCGAACCAAACTTGGATCACAGGACCAGCGTATCGCTACGAGTCCGATGGCGCAAGTTTCGTTTCGATCCGACGTGTGTACACAAAGTTGCAGCGTGTTCCAGAACTGACGGATACGGGACGGTGTCGGCGGATACGCGTTGATTCCGGTGTGCACGCACATCCAAATCAACTTCTCCGAATTCCTACACGTCCGTATCAACGTCGCGCACGTTTTGGTAAAGACCGCGTGCGACCAAGTCGTCCCGTCTGGCGGGGCATACCCAGTTCCGGGGTGAATCGGGTCATTGTTTTTCCTGTTTTTGGATCGCGTGCCGCGATCGCCACAGGACGCGATGCTCCGAGCGGGTTGCACGGGCACCGAGATGGTTACACAGTCTACACGACGCAACTGACGGAATTGGAAACTGAGCTACGAGGTGAGAGAAAAATATACCTGAACAGGGCTCAAGAAACGACGTTTTCTCGTGTCCGTGCGTCACTTTGTGTCCGATACTGTTGCTGTGTCCGTGTCCACCGTTGCTCGCCCTAGGGTTTCAGCTGTGGCGGACACGGCAGAGGCGGCCAGGGACCTTGGAGGTCAGGGGGGTCGTTGCGGGTCTCCGGCGAGGTTGGCGGAGCTGCGACGAGGAGATGGGGCAGCGGAAGTGGCACTGCAGCAGCAGCAGGAGCTCGGGGAAGGAGGTCGACTCCGGTAGTCGAGGGTGAAGGAAGGAGAGGAGTCGAGGTCGAAGGGGGCCGTGGCGGAGGCGGCGGTGCGGGCACGGCGAGAGGAGAAGTCGGGCCTGTCCATAGCGGCTGGGAAGAAGGGAAGCAAGGAGGAGAGGGAGGAGATGGCCAGCGGGGAGGAGGAGCCAGGGGGAAGAACTCCGGGCGAGGAGGAGCGGCGTCGCAGGCCAGGGGCGGCTCCGACGAGGTCGGGGGTCGGCTGGGGCTGGGGTAGTGGAAGGAGATGGGGCCGAAGAAGAAGAGGAGGAGGAGAATCGGGGAGGAGGAGGAGAGATCGGCCTGAGCGGGGGGGTCGGCTCCGCCGCGGGCGGGGGCTCCGGCGTGGCTCGCCGCCGGTGGGGGGGGGGGCTGCGGCCGACGGGTTAGGGCTGGGGTTTTTCTTTTTCTTTTGATTTTTATTTTATTTTATTTTGGTTTTCTTATATAAAAAAAATATTAATTAAATAAGTAAAATATCTCAAGATATTTTTGGGGATATTTTGGGATATTTCCGGGATCTTTTCGGGATCTTTTCGGGTGGGTTCCGCGTCCAAATGGACGGTGCAGGTTCACCGGCCAATGAGGGGGTGACACCTCGCACTGAAATTTGCAGGAAAGTCCCTGTAATTTCATAAATTGCGTAAAGTCCTAGTTTTGGGAAATTACGCAATTACGAAATTGTCTGGGAAAACACCCGATTCCGAAAAATACTAAAATTCACAGGATTGAAGGGAAAAGCTGTGTGAGGGTCCCGAGGGGGTGGGGGTGAGTCTGGGCAGGGACTGGTCCTGGTTTCTGGGGGATACGGGTCATCGTATTTAATAATTAATAAATACTGCGCACGGTCTTCACTAATTATTTAGAGACAGGTAGGACCATAATTTTTCTACGGTGTCAATACACTAAATGTAGTATACTCAGTGTAGAATATTTAACATATTTTTGTTTGGGCAAAACAGGTGCATGTTGGGCCTCTAATCTCTATTGGAACAGGGATGGGTACAGATCTAGGAATTTAATTACGCGCGTTTGTAACGATATTTGTGCGTCTCAAACGAGGCTCATTTTAGCACATCTGTGAGTTACACAAAGTTCAGAAAAATAGACTAACATGTCTAGGACAGGTATACGAACTTTGTTCGGGGATAACAGTCAAGGTAAAGCTCTAAATAATTAGGTGACGGACAGGTGCACAAGTCAACAGGATATGTAGGAAAAATAAATTAAAATATTGCCATAAATCCTAAATTGTTAAAATAATCCTAAAAATACTGAAATCTGGTCGAGGGGGTTTACAAGTATTTTAGGATAACATGTCATGTCGGAATGGTTAAACTGTTGGATGTATAAGTTTGGGAATTAACGATTACTAGAGTTGGATTTGATTGCTTCGACTGGAATGTAGATCAATAGTGGGTTAGGTTGGATGGATTATCTTGGAATAGTTTCTCTTGAAATCAAGTTGAAATAAGAAATAAATCATAATAAAAAGATAGAAATGTCGCTAGAAAATTTTGATAGAAATTTTATACGTTGGGAAAAGAAATTGATATGTGATGTAGCTAATGCGACTATTGTACGAGACGTATTATGATCATTAAACTACAATAGAATTTTGTGGCTTAGACATCGACATGACCAACGAAAACTCTGGATTCATGAAAATTTTGATGCTACTAATGTTAAAAAAAGATTGCTAGAAGTTTGAATGAAAGAAATTACAATATTGAGGAAACGGTCAGAACGATTATAAATACACCTAAATCATAATAAAGAGACGACGGATGATATTATTAATATAATAAATCAAAGTTGGATGCATCAAAACAATGTGATGGCATGTAAAATTATTCAATAGAGGTGGGAATGACGGAATTGACATTGAAAGAAGGAATATTACAATTCAGAATTAATAATTTTTTTGTTATGGTTGGTTTGTTCAAAATGATTAAAGTATTGTGCTTGTGTTAATGGCCTAATGTCACTACCCTATTTCCAGGACAGGATATATTTTTTTATTTTAATTTGGTAAATTGTGTATTGATCATAAATATTTGTATTAATATTTAATTAGATGCATGCATTTATTTTTATTAGTTATTTTAGGGTTTTGGCTAGTCTGGACCCATGTCAGACCCTAGTGGACCCTTTTCAGACCCAACCAACACCCTTTTCAGACTTATTTATTGGTTTAGAGTAGTTATTTATATTTTAATTAGTTAGCTGGAGTGATTAGGATTTAGTTAGAGTGTATTTGAAAACCCCAAACCCAAACCCTAATTAGCATGACTTAATTTGAGGGGTATTTTGGTCTTTGTATCTAACCACAAATCCTAATCCAACCCTTCATTACATGGCCGACCCCCTTCCCCCTTTATTATATTCACTCTCCTTGTTCATTTTCACTCTCCTTATTCATTTCTCCTTCCTTTACTCCTCCAACCAAATTCCAAGTAAGTTTTATTCCCCATTTCTCTTTCCACCTCCAATATTCATACATATCAAACCCTAACCCTTCATTTTCCTCTAACCTAGTTGTGTAGTAGTTACTTTGGGAGTAGAGCTTGGATTTGGGAGCTTGGGAGCTTGTTTGGAGCTTTTAGGGCTTTTTGGAGACTTTGGCCTTGGGATTCCAACTCCCAAGAGGTAAACCCTAATTTTTCTCTTAGTGATTACTCTAATATAGTATAATTAGTAGTTTAGAACCTTCCTAGACCTTAGGGCTACCCATGGGAGGAAGTTGGAGCTTGTTTGGATGTGTT
This sequence comes from Iris macrosiphon, assembly GCA_036927795.1. Lineage (NCBI taxonomy): Eukaryota > Viridiplantae > Streptophyta > Magnoliopsida > Asparagales > Iridaceae > Iris > Iris macrosiphon. The sequence goes on along the minus strand of JAYESA010000008.1, from coordinate 164,703,567 downwards.
TGGAGACTTTGGCATAGAGTTTTATGTCAATTTCGGATGAAATCCGAGATTGGCCCATTTTGGGTGTTGTTCTAGGTTAGACAAACCTAGATAGATATACTTGGGTGTCTTGAGGGTAGGTACGTGTCCCCGTTCGGACACGTGAGGTTGTATCGTGGAGTTTTGGGCATTTCAGACGATTTGGGGGTTTTTCCTTCGATATGGGTTCCACGTACATGTGGAATTTTGTCATGGACCTAGAATTAGAGAGTTTGTATTTTTGTGAGGTTCTAGACATCGATTAGAACTCGTGGATAAATTTTGGATCAATTTCGTTTAGGTTTGGTGTGCGTTTCATGAGGTATCGCAAGCCGCACTCCACGTGTTCGTCGAAATGACCAAATGGCCATTTCGACTTGGTTTCTAGGTTTCGAGCTTGTGCGCGGGTTGGTTTAGCCTTGAAGAGTGTGTATTAGAGTTTTCGAGTTTATATATATATATATATATATATATATATATATATATATATGTGTGTGTGTGTGTGTGTGTGTGTGTGTGTGTGTGTGTGTGTGTATTTATATGTATATGAGTGAGTGTGCATATAGGTGTGGTTGTGTGCGTGTTGGTGTGTGTGTTGGTGTGTAGTGTGTGAGTGTTGAGGATGAGTGTGTATAGGTGTAGGTGTATATATATATATATATATATATATATATATATATATATATATATATATATATATATATATATATATATATATATATATATATATGTATGTGTGTGAGTATATATATATATATATGTATTTATATGTATATTATTGTGTGTGTGTTTGTGTGTAGTGTATTTGTTTGTGTGTGTGTGTGAGTGTGTATATATATATATATATATATATATATATATATATATATATATGTAAGTGTGTGTATATATATATGTATGTATGTGTGTGTGAGCTTATTTATATATATAGGTATGTGTGTAGTGTGTATGAGTGTGAGGATGTGTGTTGAGTGAGTGTCAAGGTGAGTGAGTGAGTTAGTGAGTGAGTGAGGTAGAGGGAGTAGCAGCTAGCAGTAGGAGCAACAGCAGCAGCAGCAGCCTAGCAGTAGCAGCAGCAGCAGCAGTTAGCAGTATCAGCAACAGTTAGTAGCAGCAACAACAACATAACCCCCCTATCTCAATACCTTGAGATATCAAGGTATTGAGGTAAAGGGGTATCGGAGATAAGGTAATGAGGTATAGCCTAAATACTAGGTTATATATATATATATATATATATATATATATATATATATATATATATATATATATATATATATATATATATATATATATATTGATGTTTACATATAGTAGTATATATAAGTATATATATAGATAGTTAGCTAGTTAGTTAGAGTTAGAGAGGGGTACGGCGAGGTATCGCAATGCCTTGAGATACTCATGGTATTGGGTATCGGGGCGAGGTATTGGGCTTATGCCTAGGTATGGAGTTAGTGATACTTTTATATATATATATATATATATATATATATATATATATATATATATATATATATATATATATATATATATATATACGTGCTAGGATATGTATTAGTGGGTTTAGATGGGATATATAACGTAGGTTGAGATAGCGGATACCGAGGGTATCCCGGTATCTCAAAGAGGCGAGTTTGAGGGTTTACTAGCTTAATGAGCTAGTTTTGACCTAGAATTTTACGTGCATCCTAGTTTGGCCTAGAGTTGACCGTAGTTGACCCGGTTGACTGCCAAAGTCAACCTTTGACCTAGTTTTGGCCTAGAGTTGACCTTTTGGACCTTGGGTTGAGTTTTTGACCCAGATTTTACCGGTTTGGCCCGTTTAACCTAGAACAACCCTAGAAACTTGTTTTTAGTTATTTTATATCTGTATAACTCTTTAGAACCTCGTTTAACCTTACTTTTCATAATAGGTCCTCACGATGCCCGTTCGGACCTCGATCCTCGCCAGTTGCTCAGAACGTCAGGCGAGTACATTCTCTGATAGTTTTTATTATCTGATAATTATTATAATTAAGCTTCTAGTATAGTATTATCTAATTTTCTGGCATGACACTGACTAGTATTTTTGGATTTATTTACTTGCGACACGTATATTTTATGTTTCTGGCCTCTATTTCTGGAATCACCTATTGGCATCACATCAGGACTCACTACAGGCATCACTCATGTTTCTGGCTGGACTCATATTTATATTATGTGTCGGGTCTTGGATTCACTTGTACCAGTCGGGGCAGGGAAATACTCGAGTAGACATATAAATATTCCTAAATCTGGAATCACTCCCTCTGGTCTAATCTGGAATGATAGCAGCCGCACACCCAGTGTGCGGTGAGCCGTACTTACCCCTAGTCGTTTACATGTCAAAACAGATATTTCAGAGACACTAGTTCATTCTTCCTAGTCTGGTCCACTTACACTTCTTGACTGGTCTCACTTATACTTTATGTGTAGCGCCCCGTTCTCCCGGTGCGGAGAGCGCGGCTAAGAAACACAAGTCGGTATCGTTCGATCGGGATAGATTGAATTAAGAACTCATCCTCGTTAAGGATTTGTTTCTTCGAAATCGATTCCCATATTTAGTGGACTGCGCCCCAAGGATCGGCTTAGCGGCAGAGTCAGGAGGGACCTCTCTATCTTTTATTGCCTCGGTTTTCGATGTCGCTTGTTGCTTTCGTGCTTTGAGTTGATTTTGGAATTTGCTTATTTTCCTTGAACGGTTTCGATGGTTTTCATTGTTTTCGTTCATTGACTTGCACTTCTATTCCGAGATTGGAAAGAGAGGAAGAGGTATTAATCGAGCTGTTCGTGTGCAGGTGAACGAGCAGTAGGCGGCTTACGAGCGGAGTCGTGAAGCGCCTCTTTCCTTCTCCTTCCATCAATCTAAGTGAGTGGCTACCAACCCGATTAGCTAGCCCTGCTTCCAAGCTTCACTCCTTTGCCCCGATCAAACGATACCAAGTAATAATAAAAGAAACCAAGATAAAAGAGAATAGACTTGGTTATTATGCTTGTCAACCAAACATGTGAACTGTTATCTTATGTGTGCTTGTTCGTGCAAATGTTCTATAAAATGTGGTAAGTATAGAACACATCTTGTATATGCATAATTGTTCAGGGAGGCTATGCAAAATAAATCATGCAATACTGCTTGTCGTGTACTCGTGTTCTTGCACTCGTGTTGCCTCAAATGCATGACTTGTTAACTTGTTCAATTGTGTTCGATCATGGACAACTTGTGCACAAGGTATTGGTTCTGCGGACGGTCGCTGGGGCACTGGCACCGATCCGATCCGGGCGAAACTCGTGTGTAGTCTTCGTGTTCGGGACCGGATATCTTGCAGCGCAATCGTGTTCTCTCGTAGCATGCTATCCTTGTCCCCGGCTACGTCCACTATGGCAAACATGCCAGTGATCATCGTGTATATTTAAACCTGTTGCAAACTAACTTGTGTCTTCGTGGCAGGGAAGGCATGGTAAGTATTGTGCAGGTAATTCAGACAGGCAAGTAAAATCCACCGAACGGTGGCACGTTCGTTTTCAGTAAATTTTATATGCTGCTTACTTGTAAATGAACTAAGGCAAGATAGAAACCTACAAATATGTATGCTTCACTAAACAACGTGTTGATTGGTATAGTTCGGCTAGCTCGCCTTCACCAGCACGTTTCGATATGCTGACCCTCGTTGAAACAGGTTCTCCGCACCAAGGCGAACCGAGCGAGGAGCCGAAGTCGTCTACCCGATCCAAGTCCAGCTGTCGGCGCATCTTCACCGCGCCCCCTGAAGCATTGTGAAGTCCGAAGCTGCAATTCTTCATACACAAATGCAGCTTCGTGGCAAAGCCATCCTCCAGCCTGGAGGTCTTTATCATTTTGAGTTTATAAAGGGATGTAATGTACAGGACTGCTATCTCATTTTGAGTCATCTCTTTTGTAAGTCGTTCGGCATATTAGCTGACTCGTTCAGGAGTTTGTAATAGATGTTCATTATCAATAAAGAGAACTTTTCTATGTTTCAAATCTGTGTTTCAATTTATCTGCGTACTCTGAATATGTGCTTGCTATGAAAATCATTAAAGCCTTGTGCGGGCGCAACTTCAGGCCCGCACGGCGGTCACGATTCGGGGGACGCCTCAATTGATTCTACGGAATTGGGTCGTGACATAGTGGTATCAGAGCACAGATTCAAAGTTCCTTAGACTTCATGCTGGAAAAGTTCCTTTAACGATCAAAATTCCTGTGCGAACTCTTGAACTCGCTAGGCCAAAATGAGATACGTTCATGCAATAAGTCCATAATACATTATGATCCTAATATATTTTACCTTCTTTTGAAGGAGTGGCTCCAGCGCAATCTGCAGCGCAAGCCCCGGACGAAACGCAAGGCCAAGAAAGTAGTTCGGATACTTCGGAAAGTTTAAGGAGCCAGCGAGCCGCGCCAAGCATCGATCCCATCCAGCAAATGTTGCGGATGTTGGAAGAAAACCAACAAAGGGACGAGGCTCGCTACGAACGGGCCGAGAAGCGAGCGGAAGAGAGTCAGCTCAAGTTTCAAGACAATATAGAAGCACGATTCTCAGTCCAACAGAAGCAGGTAGATACCCTGCAGCAGATCATTCAGACTTTGGCATCCAACCAGTCCGCAGCAACGCCAGCGACTCTGGTGGAACAGCCCGTGCTTGAAGTAGAGACGCCGCAAATTCCAAGGACGAGGGACGTGACTACCTTCGACTTTGGCCACTTCAAGAAAGTCTGCAACACCCCATTCAACGGGACTGAGGACCCTGTCGTAGCTCTAGATTGGTTGGCCGAACTTGAAGATCATTTCGCTCTATTAGAGGTCCCCGAAGAGAAGCGCGTTGCCTGCGCGCAATTACAGCTCCGCCTCAACGCGCACGATTGGTGGGACGTGCATCGACGATCTCTTCAATTTGATCACGGAGAGAAGGCGACCTCGTGGATGACTTTTCGTGCCGCGTTCGAAGAGGAGTTTGTACCCCCTCCAGTACAACGTCAGATGGAGAACGAGTTCGTGCAACTGAGGCAAGGCAGTATGACAGTTAAAGAGTACTCCGCCGAATTCAACCGACTCTCCAAATTGGCTAGGGCCTATTTACCTGATGTAGCGAGTCGAGCAAGAAGATTTGAAGGTGGACTACGCCCTGCCATCCATTCGCACGTAGCCGTTCATCAATATCGTACAATGCGTGAAGTAATGAATCACGCCCTGTCGCTGGAACCACTCTATCCTCACGTTCCTGCCGGCGCTGTGCATACCTACAATCACAAACGCCAAAGCAACGAGAGAGAAAACAACGCTGCAAAGCGTCAGAACGACGGTAGTCAACAAATAAAGCATTGGAACATTATGTGTCGGTTCTGTAAAAAGACTGGACACGACAAGAAGGACTGCCGCTTGAGACTTGGGTTATGTCTAGCTTGTGGACGATCAGGCCATGCCATTAGTTCCTGCCCGAACCTTTCTGATCGTCGTCCCCAACGAAATGCTCCCTAACGGTAGGTTCTACCCTAAGTTTTGGGACGAAACTTTCAATTAGTTGGGTAGGATGTAGCGCCCCGTTCTCTCGGTGCGGAGAGCGCGGCTAAGAAACACAAGTCGGTATCGTTCGATCGGGATAGATTGAATTAAGAACTCGTCCTCGTTAAGGATTTGTTTCTTCGGAATCGATTCCCATATTCAGTGGACTGCGCCCCAAGGATCGGCTTAGCGGCAGAGTCAGGAGGGACCTCTCCGCTGCTATCTTTTATTGCCTCGGTTTTCGATGTCGCTTGTTACTTTCGTGCTTTGAGTTGGTTTTGGGATTTGCTTATTTTTCTTGAACGGTTTCGATGGTTTTCATTGTTTTCGTTCATTGACTTGCACTTCTATTCCGAGATTGGAAAGAGAGAAAGAGGTATTAATCGAGCTGTTCGTGTGCAGGTGAACGAGCAGTAGGCGGCTTATGAGCGGAGTCGTGAAGTGCCTCTTTCCTTCTCCTTCCATCAATCTAAGTGAGTGGCTACCAACCCGATTAGCTAGCCCTGCTTCCAAGCTTTACTCCTTTGCCCCGATCAAACGATACCAAGTAATAATAAAAGAAACCAAGATAAAAGAGAATAGACTTGGTTATTATGCTTGTCAACCAAACATGTGAACTGTTATCTTATGTGTGCTTGTTCGTGCAAATATTCTATAAAATGTGCTAAGTATAGAACACATCTTGTATATGCATAATTGTTCAGGAAGGCTATGCAAAATAAATCATGCAATACTGCTTGTCGTGTACTCGTGTTCTTGCACTCGTGTTGCCTCAAATGCATGACTTGTTAACTTGTTCAATCGTGTTCGATCATGGACAACTTGTGCACAAGGTATTGGTTCTGCGGACGGTCGCTGGGGCACTAGCACCGATCCGATCCGGGCGGAACTCGTATGTAGTCTTCGTGTTCGGGACCGGATAGCTTGCAGCGCAATCGTGTTCTCTCGTAGCATGCTATCCTTGTCCCCGGCTACGTCCACTATGGCAAACATGCCAGTGATCATCGTGTATATTTAAACCTGTTGCAAACTAACTTGTGTCTTCGTGGTAGGGAAGGCATGGTAAGTATTGTGCAGGTAATTCAGACGGGCAGGTAAAATCCACCGAACGGTGGCACGTTCATTTTTAGTAAATTTTATATACTGCTTACTTGTAAATAAACTAAGGCAAGATAGAAACCTACAAATATGCATGCTTCACTAAACAACGTGTTGATTGGTATAGTTCGGCTAGCTCGCCTTCACCAGCATGTTTCAATATGCTGACCCTCGTTGAAACAGGTTCTCCGCACCAAGGCGAACCGAGCGAGGAGCCGAAGTCGTCTACCCGATCCAAGTCCAGCTGTCGGCGCATCTTCACCGCGCCCCCTGAAGCATTGTGAAGTCCGAAGCTGCAACTCTTCATACACAAATGCAGCTTCGTGGCAAAGCCGTCCTCCAGCCTGGAGGTCTTTATTATTTTGAGTTTATAAAGGGATGTAATGTACAGGACTGCTATCTCATTTTGAGTCATCTTTTTTGTAAGCCGTTCGACATATTAGCTGACTCGTTCAGGAGTTTGTAATAGATGTTCATTATCAATAAAGAGAACTTTTCTATGTTTCAAATCTGTGTTTCAATTTATCTGCGTACTCTGAATATGTGCTTGCTATGAAAATCATTAAAGCCTTGTGCGGGCGCAACTCCAGGCCCGCACGGCGGTCACGATTCGGGGGACGCCTCAATTGATTCTACGGAATTGGGTCATGATATTATGGACTGGACTCAATATATTTACTCTTGCTGGACTCACTTCACGTTATTATGCACACACTTGCTCTTAGTTTAGATTTCTTGTATCCTGCAGTCATTATTATCTTGCTTCTGATTTTCATGCATCTTTACCTTTATGCACCAGTTGAATATATATATATATATATATATATATATATATATATATATATATATATATATATATATATATATATATATATATATTCTTGTTTATACTTTATTTCCTTCACCTTGTGCTACTTGCTACAACTGCTTTATAGTTTTTATCATTTAACTGGAACTGCTGTTAGAGGTGTACTTGCTCCAATCATGACTGGATATATTTTTCCAAGGATCTGGAAGATTGGTGTCCGATATTTTATGGACCTCAGCCTGTCGATGGTGCAGACAGGGACCCCCTAGTTCAGAAGTAATTTCCGGGTTGGTAGTCGGGATCACTAGGACCTCAGTTGTATTTTTTAGCTTTTGGTACCAGATTTGTCCCAGGCTTTTGTTTTGAGACTTTGTATTGTATTTGATTCAGGATATTGTTGTTATTATTATTATTGTTGTTGTCTTTAGTAGTAGTTGTTGTTTAGACTTTGTAGTTCTTAGACTTTCTTGTTATCTTATCGTGCTTAGATCATGATTGAGTATTTGTATTATCTTTATCATATTGTTCCTCTGTTTGGAGTTGAGATCTTGGCAGGTACTTATATTATTGTATGAGATTGTTAGCTAGATAGTAGACCTAGACAACGTTCTACCGTCGATGCTGCGGCGTAGGCTGGACGTACCCACGACTCATGCCCGATTTTTCAGGTGCGGGTCGTGACATATTTTTTGTGGCGGCCCATGCAGGTCAAGATTCGCAATTAGTGCAATTTCATAGTTGTGCTCGTCTAGAGTACGGCTACGAGCCTGCGATAGGATATATGATTTAGGCTGAGAGTGCTCAATCACGACTAGGACCCTTCCTGATCTTTTGCTATCTTTAATTTTTCTGAAATTGTTTTTTTTTGAAATATTACCGTCCTTTCTTGATGATATCGTATCTTGTGCCGTATTGACTTCTTTTGATCTGTGTTCAGGATGCCTCCGAATACACG